>JACEIK010002712.1:73683-84273 GCA_018107945.1 Datura stramonium
TTTCACCCCGTATTCCTATTCCTGTGGGTTCGACAATCCGGTTCTTCAAAAGAGCCACTGTATTACTTGTACGACCCGTACACTTGCGGGCTCATCAAGTCATGCTACGAGTCGTTGTGTCTAACCATGATTTGTGGTATCCACTCGTGGTCACTGAAGCCTACTTGGCCAGTTTCTAAACTTCACAACACACCTAGATAGAATGACCCATCCTTTGACACCACGGGTCATGGTGTCCACCCGTGGCCACTGGAGCAGATATGAACACTTTTTGAACCTCCTACTATGATCTATCAGCATGATTCATTGTCTGGTACCACGAGTCATCCTTTGCCTCGTGGTGTCTGGACTGACTTGGATTCTTGAACTGCATTTGGATGACCATCAATGGAACCCACGAGTCATCCTTCCTTACCATGACTCATGATGAGAACTCATCCTGTGGAAAAAGTTCCACTTCTACTAGTTTTCTACTTCATGCCTAGGCTTTGATCTTAGAAGCTTTTTGGGTGTTACATTATCCCCCCCCCCCTGGAAAAACATTCATCCTTGAATAAAGACTAATAACGCTGAAAGGATAGGAAAAGAGTTGCAATCTCAAAACTGAATGCTAAACAATGGATACTAATAAAGTGACTAACTCCAAATCAGGATATATACACTGGCCTGATTTCATGACACATGCATGCATACTAAGACATGAGAGCAAATGAGGGACATGGAACTGAGTAGAATATGAAGGAGGAAATTATTACCTCAAGATAGAGCTGAACTAGAAGGAAATAGGTAAGGGTACATGGCCTATCATGTATGTTTCTGCTTCCCAAGTAGCTCCCTCTACAAGCTGATTCATCCAAAGGACTTTCACTTAAGCGACTTTCTTATTCCTTAACTTACGAACCTAACGGTCAAGAATCTCAATTGGGTTCTCTTCATAAGAGATACTACCTTCACACTAATACTCTTTAAAGGTACAACTAGAGTCGGGTCGCCAATATGCTAACTTTGCAGGCAACTACAACTCATAGGCCACAATGTCAATATGCTTTAAAATACTATAAGGGCCAATATACCAGGTATTGAGTTTCCCTTTCTTACCAAATCTCATCACCCTCTCCATGGGTGAAACTTTTAGAAATACCCAATCATCAATTGCAAACTCAAGCTCTCTCCTCCTCACATATGCATAGGATTTTTGACGACTATGAGTTGTTTTCAACATTTCTCTAATAAGCTGAACTTTCTCCATAGCCTCATGAACTGAATATGCCCCTATCAATGTAGTCTCACCTACCTCAATCCAGCCAATAGGTGATATGCATCTCCACTCGTAAAGCGCCTCAAACATAGCCATCTGAATACTAGAGTGACAACTATTATTGTAAGAAAACTCTATGAGAGGCAAGTGATCATCTCAATTACTCTCGAAGTCAATCACGCAAGATCTCAACACGTCCTCTAACATTTGAATGGTCCTCTTGGTTTGACTGTCTATCTACGTGTGAAAACCTGTGCTAAGCTTAAACTGAGTACCAAGACCCTTGTGAACGACTTCCAAAATCGTGAGGTGAACTGAGTACCCCCTATCAGAAATGATGTACAAAGGAACTCTATGCAATCTAAAAAAATCCTGAATGTAAAGTCTAGCATAATCCTTGGTTGAATCTGTAGTCTTAACTGGCAGGAAATGTGCTGACTTAGTCATCTGGTCTACAACCACCCATACCGATTTATGATGTCGGCGTATACGAGGTATACCCGTAATGAAGTTCATATTTATCTATTACCACTTTTAAGTAGGATGTTACTATCCTGAGTCATACCCCTCGATCTTTTGGCGTTCAACCTTAACCTACTGGCAATTTGGACACTTAGCCACAAATTCTGTGATATCCTTATTCATGCCATTCCACTAATAGAATTCTCGTCTATCACGGTACAGCTTGGTGGAACTTGGGTGGATAGAATATCAAGAGTTGTGAGCCTCTTTCAACATCGTCTATCTCAATTCATCCACATCTGAAACACACAATCGGCCCTGATAGCGGAGCACACCATCTCCCCCCTCTCCCTCCCCGGAGAAAACCTTCACTTTCTAATTTCGAACTGCTTCCTTCAACTTAGCAAAAGTAGCATCCTAATCTTGTTTTTTCCTTAACTTCCGGTACTAATAAATTTTGCAAACTATTATAAATTGGTACACCACCATCTGCCGAATGCATAAGGCGAACCCTCAAGCGAGTAAGCCTATGGACCACTCTAACAAAATCCTTTTTTTCCATCTTCCACATGAGCCACACTCCCCATGGACAACCTGCTAAGGGAATCAGCCACCACATTAGCTTTATCCGAATGATAAAGAACACTCATTTTGTAATGCTTGAGAATTTCAAGCCTTCTATGTTGAAGATTCAGGTCCTTCTTACTAAACACACTTTGGAGGCTCTTATGGTCTGTGAACGTGTCAACATGCACCCTATATAAATAGTGTCTCCAAATCTTTAAGGCAAAACTATTATTTCTAACTCAAGATCGTGTGTCGGGTAATTCTTCGCATGAGTCTTAAGATGTCTAGAAGAATAAGTAATGACCTTGCCATGTTGTATCAACACACACCCAAAGACAACTCTTGAGGCAACATAATACACTACAAAGCCATTTGTGCCCTTTGGCAAGGTCAAGATCAGACAGAAATAAGTCGAGTCTTTAACTCCTGAAAGCTCTTTCCATAAGCATCATATCACTGAAACTTGACCTTCTTCTAAGTCAATTAGTTTATAGGTGAAGCGGTGGGTGAAAATCCTTCTACAAAATCTCCTGTAGTAACAAGCCAAATCCAAAAAGCTTCTAAGTCGATGGTAGTGCCAGGTCGAGCTTTGTTCATCACTGCCTCTATATTTTGCAAGTTTACCTAAACACCCTCACTAGACACCACATGTCCAAGAAATTCAACTAACTTCAGCCAAAACTCACACTTGCTGAATTTGGAAAATAGCTGACAGTCCTTAAAATTTTGCAGCACAATTCTCAGATGATCTACATTTTCCTCCTCACTCTGAGAGTAAATGAGAGTATCATCTATGAAGACGATAATGAACATATCCAAGTACTGCTTGAATACCCTATTGGTTAAATCATAAAAGTTGTAGGAGCATTCATTAGCTTAAAAGACATAACTAAAAATTCATAGTGACCATACCTAGTCTTGAAGGTTGTTTTCGAAATGTCACACTCTCGGACTCTAAGTTGATGGTAGCCGGATATGAGGTCTGTCTTAGAGAAGTAACTAGCACCCTGAAGCTAATCGAACAAGATCAATTTTTGGAATAGGATACTTATTCTTGATTGTGACTTTTTTAAATTGGCGGTAGTCGATGCACATCCTGAGAGAATCGTCTTTCTTATGCACGAAAAGGACTGGAGCACCTTATGGGGACTTACTGGCCATGATAAAATGATTATATAAAAAGTCTTTCAACTATTCCTTTAACTCCTTAAGCTCAACTAGAGGCATTCTATAAAGAGGAACAGATATGGGTTGTGTATTAGGGAGAAGGTCTATCCCAAAGTCAATCTCCCACTCGGGAGGGACTCTAGGTAGGTCATCTGGAAACACTTTTGGAAATTCATAAACAACTAGGACTGATTGAAGAGTTGGGGTATCGAACTTAGAATCCTCCACTCAAACTAAGTGGTATATACAACCCTAGAAAATCATCTTTTTGGCCTTAAGGTAGGAAATAAACCAACCTATAGGTACTGCGAAACTACCCTTCCATTCTAGGACTAGTTCACTTGAAAATAAAAATTCTACTATTCAGGTTCTATAGTTGACTGAAGCATAACAGGAATATAGCCAATCCATGCCAAGGATGACATCAATGTCGGTCATGTCTAACTCCACTAGATCAGTTGTGGTGACTTTTTGGAGAACTATAACTGGGCAGTTTCTTATCCCCTTCGTGTTTTGACTGACTCACAAAGGTAGGAGTAGAGACTAAGAAGGGTTCTAAGAGAATTTTGAGAATGACATTGAAGTTTATAGAAACATATGGGGTCGCGAAGGATAATGTGGCCCTTGTATCTAACAATACCTAAACATCAAGATGAAAGAGTTGTAACATACCCGTGACCATATCTGGTGAATTCTCCTGATCCTGGCGAGATGAAAGTGCATAGATATGATTTTGGCATTGTTTGAACATACACTAGATGAGGCACCCTGATGGGATGGGCGAACTGCTAAAGCTGCTCAAGAGGTGGCTTGGGTACGACCACTGATGTCACCCTGTCTGGCTGATGGATAATCTCATAGTTTGTGACTGGGCTTACCACACCCAAAACAAGTGTCCTTGCCAATCAAGCATTCTACAGGGTGGTTCCTTCTATATTTCTTGCATGCTAAAAAGGTACAACCTCTTTTCATGCTCTTCTGAGACTTAGAGCCTGGTGCTCTAACCCTCTGATCACCTTGAGCCTAGGGGATGGAACCGCTAGCTGAACAAGGTGCTGGAGCTAATGATGACCTCTGATGGGGCTGTGATCAATTTCCATCACCTTTTTTTATTGAGAGAACTCAAAATTTTCGATTCTAGACCTCTTGTTCTCTCTTTCCATCTGCTTCAACTCTCTTCATCAATCTGTTGAGCATGAATCATGAGTTGTGATTCATCCATATCCCTGATGAGCATAGCATTCTTGCACTCCTTGACCACCAAGTCTGACACTCCTGACCAAAACTTACTCATACAAGCCCTCAACTCGGAAACCATTTCTGGAGCATACCTGTACATATGGGTAAACTTTGGGGCATACTCTTTCACTAACATGGAGTTCTGCTTCAAATTAATAAACTCCTCATCCTTCACCTCCCTCAACTCACAAGGAAAGAACCTGTGTAGGAAGGCTATCACAAACTCATCCGAATCAACTAGAGTTGAACCTGCCCGATGACCTTCCTTCCACTGCTTATACCATAGATGTGCTACCCCCTTCAGTTGATAAGATACCAAGTTTGGACTCTCCTCTCCAGTGATAATATGATCTGAGTGATCTTCTAAACCTCATCATTGAAATCTTGTGGATCCTAGTCCACCTTTGAATTATGGAACTCCGATGGGTTCATCTTGGTGAAACCTCTCATATTTGTAAATGTCGCATTATCGTTAGGATTTATGGGTGCAACCGTCTGTTGGTTGGCCTGAGCATTCATGGCCTGTGCCAACATCTGGAAGGCAGCCCTAAACTCTGCATGATTAACTAGTTCATTCAGAGGGTCTTTTGCAGTTGGTGGATCTTATTGGTTCCCGTTACCATTTCTCCTTCCTTATGCTCTTTAGGGTGGCATTTTTTTTTGTAAACGCGTATAGCACGAGTTAGAAGAGTAAAAAGAGTTGGCCTTTATCGCACCATATAGAATATGAAAGAAGGGAAATTTCCAAAGAACATTTTGTAGCCTCTTCCTCATTAGTGTGGCGCGCTTCATACCTATGGAAAAGACTCTACTTAACCTGGCTTTCAAAAACCCTAGGACACTCCTAAACCTGATGCTCTAATACCAAGTTTATCATGACCCAATCTACACCCTGGACGCGACACAGAATCTAGAACCACAAATGGCTCCAAGTAACCCATGATACAGGCATGACATAAACAAAAGCTAACAAAACTGAGAGAAAGCTAACCTGAATTTAATCATGTAATAAAAATAGTCTGGGTTCATTAACTAATATCATAAAATGGAAACAAGTCTAAAAATTGGTACGCTAAACATCTAACTATGTCTGAAATCCCCTAAACTGATGAGTTGAAGGGACAGGTTCCCGACTAGCTCTAATTACTGAAACTGGAAGAAAATAAAGAACAGCATAAATACTCCCATCCTCGAATGAAGAGGACTTACCAACACTAGCTGGTTGAGCTGGCACTGGAACGTGTCTAGTTATGGGACTGAGTTTGAGTTCCTGAACCTATATCATGAGATGACATAGCACAAATATATAGACAGTACTTTGAATGTACTTAGTATGTGAAATAAGCAAAATACGTTCAAAAATGGAATCAAGTTGTAGTAGTAACATATTTGAAGATAATATACTGAAGTACAATGACCCAAAGAACATAGATATGGAGTCGAACATGTATAATATCATAAAACAATTATAAATATACTGAAACTATCGGCCATGTACAAATATGGAATATGCATAGTGAAACTCATGACTGTGACTATGGAAGTGGGATGTTCTCATAACCGACATACTCCAAGTGAGCATCATGGAGGCGAACCTGTAACCCTGGTTGGGAGGGTGTCCATACCTTGTCAAGGGTAAGGATCATGAAGGTGTGAATTCATTAATGAGCCCATTCGAGCAAGGGAGACAATCTCAACTGGTGAGGACCCCTTTAACCTACGGTGGCACATCGTTATGGGACTTGGGTTATCTGAATTTGCATCTGCTCGGTGTTAAATACTACTCTCAAAACATACATAAGTTCTCATACTATATTTGAAATCTAATAGGTTTCTACATAGACTAGTTAAAGATCATGCTGAATACTAAATTTCTAAAGTACTAAACTACTCATGCAAAATTATGCTGATTCGGCAGCCATGATACTTAGTATTGAAAATCATTCAAAATTATACTTATTTTGAGAAAATCATGCTAAATTGAGTATAGAGGTAGGCATACATGAGCCTTTCAAAGAATTCAACCCAAACATATTTGAAAATACATACAGGATCATGAAAGAACACATCACATAAGAATCTAGAGTTTTTGCATAAAAGAGTTCTAGCCCTAGAAATCATGGAATTGACTAATTGCATTTAAAACATGAATTGAAGTTAAGGGTTTAGGCATAAGGGTGAAAGAAAATCCTTAGTGATAGTTCCACATACCTGGACTTGATGATTCCTTGACTATTTCTTGGCAATCCCTATGTTGATGGTGGAGAACCTTAACTTCCTTGAGAGTCAAATGATTCTAGCAATTCTTCGATGTTAGGAGAAGAATGAGGGGTTACACCACCAAGTACCCCTTTAATTTTCCTTAAACAGAATCTAAATGACCTGGTTTAAGAGTTAGGAGCTTAGGAAGTTATGAAAATACCCCTGGGAAAATGTACTAAAAACTGTCATCCGGTGCCAATGAGTCGTGCCAAAAGTCGTTGTGTCTGACCACGACCCGTAGTCACTGAAGTCTACTTGACTAGTTTCTTATCTTCACACCACACCTTGATAGGATGATCCGTCCTTTGACACCATGGGTCGTGTTGTCCACTCGTGGTCACTGGAGCAGATTTGAACACTTTTCCTCCTACTATGTCCTATCAGTAGAAATCATTATCTGGTACCACGAGTCATCCTTTGAATCATGGTGTATGGACTGACTTGGATTCTTAGACTACATTTGGATGACAACGAATGGCCCATGAGTCGTCCTTCCTCACCACGACTTGTGGTAAGCACTTGTCCTATTGAAAAAGTTCCACTTCTGCTGGTTTTCTACTTCATATCCAGGCTCTAATATTAAGGAATTTTGGAGTGTTACATATGATACCAAGTTTATCACGCCCTAACCTAACAACTGGGCGTGGCCTTCACCCAATGCCATTGTTGGCCCGAGCAAACTACATAACATGGTGTACATCATGAGTATACATCTAAAATAAGCAGATTATTTATAAACTTAAGATTTTAAAATGAAAATACTTAATTTATAGAAAATACTTGCCAAGTTTACATCAACATGAATAATCTACGAAGCCTCTATCATAATGGAATAATTATTTTACCGGGATAAGGCACCTAATATACCTCTATAGTCAAAAACCAGTAAAGCTAAATATACTGACTAAGCCTAGAAATGAGTGGAGCTCCCCAATACCCTAGTATGAGATAGATCCTATCATTTAGATCGATCATCGGTCTGAGTACCTAAGTTTGTGTTATAAAATAATGCAACGCCCCTTACAAAAAGAATGTGACTACATAGAATCGTACGATATGTAAAATGGCTAAATGAAATATAAACATAGTTGAAAATAGAAAGGACAATTGAGATATAGACATTATGAAGGAAATCAAGAATATGAAATCAGTAGGTTGACCTTTCATGATTTTATCATCGTTCATTAATTTCATTGTGGGAGGTTCTTATTTTAATCTTCATAAATCACCATGTAAACATGGACTATGGTCTTTGATCGATCAGAGAACCTATACCATACCTAGTTGGGACATTTATAATACCTCGGATGTGCCTAAGATTATACTCAGGATTTGAAATGGGAACAGCAAAAAAATCAAAGATTTTGACTCGGAACGACTCGTGGTACGAGTCGTGGGTAGGAGTAACGAGTTGTAGGAGGAGTTGTGGTGAAGACTTGGAGTCCAGGGTTCACACCACGAGTCGTAGAATATGAGTACAACTCGTGGTCAGTGTCACAGGGGAGATAAAGTCACGGGTGATGTTACGACTCATGGTAGGGAACAACGAGTTGTGATGGGAGTCGTGATCAAGATTTGACAGGCGAAGGGGGATGATGCCATGACTGATAGTATGACTCGTGGTAGGACACCATGAGTCGTTATATGAAAACCATGGTATTCAGAGATGTTGTAGGAAGAAACAGTGGTGACCACGAGTCGTTACTTCGTGGTATGAGTCGTGGTCACTGGTAGGATTCAATTTCCAAACTTTTTATTAAGGATATTTTCATAATTCCTAAGCTATAAGGTCCTAAACTACATCGTTTTAAGCTCAGTTAGAAGGGTTTTAAGGGTGCTTAACTTATCCTAAGCCTTACCATTTCATGCATGCAAGTTTAGAGTTCTTCATTGGAGATCAAGCTTGAGAAAATCCCCAATTCCTTCTCCAATTCCTTTGGGCTTTCAAAAAGGGAGTGTAAATCAGATTTGCCCAAGTATGTAGGGCTATGAATGAGAGTTTCTTTCACCCTCATGCTCAAAATTCTTCTCAATTCTATGAATTTACATTCTAGATTCAAGTTCATGATCTTATGGGGTTTATTCCTAATTTTGTGAAATTCTCTACGATCTGTCTATGAGTCAATTCCCTTCATGTATCAAATCAGGTTTTAAGATCTATGGGCAGAGATCGTATACCTATTTTGATTATTAATACATAGTGTCAAATTTTAATTAAATTATGCCTAATTATGCAAGATTCATGAGAAGTCAAGTTATGATTCTATTATGATCTTGATCTTACTAAGTTAAAATTATGATTTATGATTCATGTTATGATTTCTCTTCAAGTACTGTTCATGTAATTATGAATATCAATTATATGGATTTTTCACAAATATGTATGTTCTTCATGATTTATGATTTTTTTATTTTGGCCGACTCACAGGCCTTATTTCATAGCTAGTTCACGTATTTCAAGCATGCTTATGATTATCATGATTTAAACTAGCCCATGAATCTCATGTATATTTTTTCTATTATAATATGAGCACTATATATGTTTTGGGAGTAGTATTTAACACCGAGTAGACCGGGGGTCCAAGCGAACCTTGTATCTCAAAACTACATGCCAATGTATCCACGATGGGACCTCCCTTGAGACTTTCCCTGATGTGCTGTGAGTTTACAGCACTTTCGACGCTTAAAACTAAGAAAATAGTATGGACTTAGGTATGTTTTTATGGATATGAGGCACTTTTACTTTGATTTCAGGAAAAATAAGTGTTGGAGTAAAGATGTGCAAAAGAAGCCTTGAAATGCAGAAAACCAGCCAAAGTACCAATCTCAGCACGAGCGGTACCTTGATTGTACGAGTCGTACTGAGAACCGTGATGAAAGTCAGAAGGCTAAAGTGGGAAGAAGGCAATATATGACTCTCAGTACGAGCCGTACCAAGATGGTACGAGCCGTAACTGGAGTCGTGGAAATATTCAGAAGAAATTGCACAAATGCAGACTCCTGGTACGGATGGACTCACGAACCGTGGCATCAATGTACGGATCGTACCAAGAGCCTTGGTGAACTTTAAAAGATTTTTCAGTACTTGGCAGAACTTCAGACACTATAGACGGTATGAGTCATGGCAAGAAGGTATGAGTCGTACCACAACACTCGTGAAGAATTTCAGAAGATGTCAGAGTTCTCAGGGCCAAACCACGGAAGCAATGTATGACTCATAGGATAAAGGTACGAGTCGTACCAGCATGCTAACACTTAACCAAATCTGCAGCATCCAATAACTTACAGAAAGCAGGCACGGCCTGTACATTCCTGCTATGGGTCATAGGTCCAGTTGTGACACAGTCGGCACCAGGTATGGAAAACTCCCTGTTAGCTTAGGAAAAGGTTTCTAATGTCTGTATAAATAGCCTTTACATTTTATTTTAGTTAGAGAAGGATAGAATTGAGTTAGTAGACGTGTGAAGAATAATCTTTGTGAATTTTTATCAAGTTTTGAGGAGCAATTCATGGGATCAAATTCTTGATTTCCTATATTGTTCTTGAAGTTGTTCTTTGATAGTAAAATCTGATTTCCTTCTAATTTTTTATGTAAGTATTTAATTATGTGTTTGTCTATGAATGCGAATTATAAT
>JACEIK010002712.1:84609-96076 GCA_018107945.1 Datura stramonium
GGATGAACCCTAGTTATCAGTTCTACAAGTAAGCATTGGGATTGATCACGTGTGTATACTCGAAGTAGTTATGAACCCATGGGGAACACTTACCCTAGTTGTTTGCAAATCTTGATTTAAATCACAACTATAATCTTTGTTTTAATATTGTTTTCTTTAAACTCCCCCAATTTGGAGATAACTCACCAACAAGTTTACTTACCGATATTAGTCTAGATCTTACCTTATTTCTTGTGGGTTCGATCCCAACCTCTTTGTTGGGTACTTTATTGACAACTCCGCTTCATACTTCACTAGGAAGTGTGAATTTGAGCATTATCAGTTTCCCTTTGCCCGAATGGGCATTTTTTTGTGATATCACACCTCTTTTCATGGTTACACCCTTGACAAGGTACAAACACCCTCTCGACTAGGGGTTTACAGGTCGGGCTCCATGTGTGCTCATATGGGGTATGTCAGTTATAAGAATCTTCCATTGTTCCTCATGATTTATGCATGGTTATGTTTATGTTACTTTGGCTCAAGTTATGTTTTATAAAGTTTCTCTTATGACTATCATTATGATTGGATTATGAATGGTTTGAAAACCTTGAGCCCCTATGCTTACATTATGATATTTACTTCATAATCATGTTGTCCTACTCTTATGAACTCTTATGTATTGATTGTCCATTTTTACATACCTTGCATACTCAGTACATTTCAAGTACTGAACACATACTCTATGCCGTTAGTCAAATTCTTCAAAGTTAGCATTATCCAGCCATTGGTGAGTCCTCATCTTTCGAGGGCCTTTTTATCAACTCGTACCAGTATTTTCAGTTTTAGTTTTGTAGTGAGTTAGTTGGGGTCTTATCCCATCAACTCATCAGGTTATAGAAGCTTATTAGACATAGACATAGTATGTACTCAGCTTAGGATCAGTGTTATATATTTCGATGTTCAGATGTTATTAGTTATTTAGACTTCCACTATTTCAAATGTTTCTTTCCGCAATTGTTTATGTTGAGCTTTAGTTGTCATGTTCATTCCATTGGTCGACTTGGAGACATTTATGATTCTAGGTTCTATGTCTAGATCCGAGGTCCCATCTCGGGTCGTGACAACATCATAACATAATTTGTAAGCAAGGATACTTAACAGCTCGTACCAGGGGCACATAAGGAGTTGCTTAAACCAACGAAAATGATCCACATCCTATATTCACATACGTAGTTTCAGGCATGAAGCCTTCTCAGTTAATAATACTACTCCCCTTTTCATTAAGTAGTGTGATTTACTCGAAATCATAATTAAGCAACCAAGCATATCGTAAGTCATCATAGTATCATAATCATAGTTCATCATCATCATAGGACCTTTACATTCATAAATCATCAAGTCATAATCATTGTTCATAAAAACCATTGAAACTTCTCTTTTAGAGGAAAAATCATAGTTCATAAAGTAATTGAAGCTTCTCTTGTGAAGTAAAATCATAGTTCATAAATTTGTTGAAACTTCTCTTGTAGAGAAAAATCATAAGTATGAAAACCATTCATCATAGATATAACGCTCTTGACCTTAATCTTAACAATTCATGAAGAAGGATTTTATCTGAAAATTTTATGAAACATAGTGTGGGGAGTGAAATAAGTTGTTTCTGCATGTGAAATATCCCTACATACCTTATCCTTGACCACACAATTATTACCACAAAGCAACAATCCATTTATATAGTCAATCTACGATAATTATATGCATAGGAACTACAATCAGTATCTTACGAAGTCATAGAGGCATTACATCGAACACCCGGAGGGCATAAGAAATTTGAGCCCCTTATGGGTGGGGTGTACTAACACTCACCTCCTTCCACATCCCCCTAACGACATGCATAACCAAAACAACCACATTCATCCTCAACACCAAAATAGTCCCATAAATCTTAACCCTATGTCATCACATGAACTCATGACTTTCTAGCACTATTCCATGAGTTCTGACCTTAGAATATCCCTAAGAAGTAGAAAATAATACTCATGCAAGGGTTTTGGAGAGTTTCTTACCTTGAAGGAAGAAGGAGTTCTCAAGATTCCATGTCTTTGAATTGAAAAGTTGTTCTTTACCTTACCAGAGGAGAGAGAGAATTTGATTGCCAAAATCTTGAGATGGTCGTCATTTGATGTTGTATGATAATAGCATATGTTTCTCCATGCTTAGAAGAGTTTTGAAGAGCTTTTGGGGATGTTGATATCGAGTTGGGGTGGAGAAATAAGAAAGTAAATCTGAAATCATGTTTAAAAAGGGCTAGAAATCACATTTTATGGCCAATAAATTGCCATTTGCTGACAGGAAATTCAACTTACGGGCGGCATATTGCAATGTAAGTTGACCCCTCCACTGGCCAGACACTATTTAGTGACTTACGGCCAAGATCTATCAGTTACGAACTGCATATTCAATTTGTGGTTCGTAGGTTGGTTTGCGGTTCATAACTGCTTGACAGTGTCTCAATAAAATACCCATAATATTTTACTCCAAATTCCGATTGACGAATGGCTGTATGCGTTGGAAACTAAATTCATAGAGCTTTAATTTGATAGATAGAACACCCAAAAACACTTCTTAGATTGGAAGATATTATCATTTAAATTTGACTCTTACTCATAAACTTCCAATACTTTTCACTCTTGTTTTTGTACATGTTTCCCTCCTCACATATGGCTCGTACTTTCCATGTATGCCCCCTACATGGCTTAGTTCTTTGATTTACAGTATATCATCCATTCCATATCCCTCAACAACTCAAGGTATGGCTCGTAAGTGAATTTTATGGTTGTAACTTACACAACACAAGGCGTAACACTTTCAAAAATGATCTTTTCAATATATGATCAACTCCAAACTTCCATGTTAAATTATAACTCATTGACTCCTCCAAACACTTAAGATTCGTCAAAGAATTTTTGGATCGATTTTGCTCACACCCATAGAACAGTTCAAATCTTTGCATGATAGCATAGGAGGTGTTACACAAAGCTTCCACAACATATAGAATTAGAACATGCTTTCACTTTAGTGTTTCCTATTCTACTTTCTCCTTACATAATTCAACAATAGTTTCCCATTTTAAATAAATGGAGATACAAAATTGAGGGTCATTCCTTTCGAAGCTAACCTATTACATTGGAACAGGTTTGCGCTATTTCTCTACTCACTCCTTCAGCTAGTGGTTCCACACTCGTATTACCTTTAAGCATCAACATGTCTAGTTCAACTGAAGTGAGATCTTTGGAAAAAATCCTCACTTCATTTTTTTTGGTTCCCATCCTTGTGCCTTGACCCAAATTGATACTAGGGGTTTTGGTCCCGTCCTTGCGTTCCAAAAATAGAGGTCATTGTTCCATTAGTTTGGACACAGTGATCTTAACCTCATGCCTTAAAACTTTAACTCCTTTAGGCCCCAACCCAATGATTCTACTTCCAACACTATCTCCCTTCCGTGTCTAGGTTCAAATTCAGGTTTGGGGTTTTGGTCCCATCCTTACGCTCTCTTAGTGGCGGCCACTGTTCCATTAGAGTTTGGACAATGGCCTTAGGTCCTAGTTTGACATCTGCTCTCTCCCTTCCTGTGTTAGCCATCCCAATATCAGTAGTTGCGTCCTTTTTTCGCCAACTTCTTGCCATGGTCGACAGTGCACCTGTTAGCAGCCTAATGTGTGTCGAGAGGAAGAAGCATCACAGATCCACTTTCTTTTTATTGTAACACTTGTATTTTTAATCCTGAAATAAACTTAAGTTGCAATTCTTTAATAGTAAATTGAAGTTTGCAATTATTTTATAGAGTGAACATTAAGATTTATTTGAAAATAGGATACAGCGAGAGAGAGACACACAGACACTAACCCGTAGTTTGGCATCTATACTACAGGTTTCTTAATTTAGATATCTTAAGTTACATTAGTTATTTAAGTTTAATCATACCGTCCTTGTGCCCTACGATGGAATTGGAAAGAGAGAATGATCATATAAAGCCCAGTTTTACCAGAAAAAAACGCTCATCTTCAAGTTGCTCCTTTAACTACTTGTCTACAATCCCAAAGGAATGAATCTCTTGTATTAAAATGAGAAAAGTACCTAAAATAGGCAATAAAATTAAACTAATTATATCAAATGGATCATTTTATACTAATTACCCAAAATTTTCAATCGGCCCAAAGTAATTACAATTCGTTCCCTATTATGAGTATGAAGGTCTATCGCGCATAAGATACCATGGCGGTATATGAATATACTATGATAGTATCATCAAGTATACCATGGCAGTATACAATGTCAGTATATAAATATACTGTGATTATATCATGCAAGATTAAGAAGTGTATCTTGAAGGACTGCTCATTCCTCAATGATATCATGACAGTATATGAATATACTGTGATGGTTTCATGAAGGATTGAGGAGCCTTGCGCGCTCTACATCTGAAAAATCTGTGAATCCCTCCTGCTTATATTAAAACTTTCCGAAGTCTGCCTCATGGGATCCAAGTTAAAAGAGATAAACTGAACAAGTATTGTGCATTCCTGAAAGACAACTCAGCCTTAGTGATACCGTAGCAACAGAGGCGAAGCTAGGATTAAAGATTGTGGAGGCAACACTAAAGGGGGATGCATGTTAGTCGAAGCGATGTCATGTGACACCGACACTGTTTCATAGAAAATATTGTTAAACACACATGAAACCCTATGCTACTAATAAATATAAATTAGACGAATTTAGATAACACAATTTGATATATGGTGTCATAGTCTTGGAACTCAGTTACGAGGTTCATAGTTCAAAACGTGTTGTATGCATGATGCATGTTTTATTTGCATTTCTATGGAAAAAATAAGAAAAATGTAGCTATGGAGATTCGAACATAGGCTACCGAGCTCTAACAAAACGGATTATAGATCTATCAAACTAATGCACCAAGTTGGCTTTTGTGTTTGAGGGTGNCTAATATATAACCCTTCTATAGTTATATATACATATATATACATAATTTTTTCGAAGTTAATGGATGTACGTGCACCCCCACCCATACATATGGGTCCACCTCTGCATGGCAATATATAGGATGTTCATAGTTCGATTTTTGAGTAAAACCAAAATCAAACCAATTTAGTCGATTTTTAGATTTCTAAAACCAAATCAAATGAAATCAAATAAAACTCATTGATTTGGTTACTTGTCGATTTGATTCGATTTTTCGATTTATAACAAGCCAATGATAAGTTGATAACAGTAAAATAACAGAGACATGATATAACTGTTTCAAGTGAACATTAGGAATCAACAAATTTTTGTCTACTATCACAAGATGAGTGTATCTCAATCTTCTATTATTTTTCAACAACATTTCAAAGCTTTAGCATGTTTAAGAAGCATAACTGAGAGGTTCTTCCACTTCACATGTTTAGTATCCATACATAAATATACAACTTTAAATAGAATGGTCAATTCTTCAAAAATCAAAAGGGCAAATGATTGAAGAGTAGATGAATGTCTTAGCAAAGAAAATTAAAAATCGGCAATATGTCACACCACATATAGACAATTAGACTTAAGAGTGTTGAGTTTGGAGATATTTTTTAAGAAATAGAATTTAAAAGTGTTGTAGTGCATGTGAAATAAGTATACTAAAACCAAATTAATGATTAAAAAGTATAAAATATTTATAATTATTTGTAAAAAACTAATATCATATATTTAAATAATTATAAAATTTATCGGTTCGATTTGGTTATTTCTTCAATTTTTTTTAAGTAGAACCAAAATCAAACCAAATATTATCGATTTTTAAAATTTAAAACCAATCCAAATCAAATGTCCACTTTTTTAATTGATTTGCAAACACCCCTACTGCTAAGGTGTACATAGTTCGGGTTGGTTCCCATTTTTTAAATACCAAATCAAATTAATTGTATCGAATTTTTAAATCTATAAACCAATAAAAGTCAATTTTTCAACCTCGAATTTTTTTGAATTTTTGTCGATAAAGTCTCCCTACAAAACATATAATTTATACTTGAAATATTTCTTTAATTCTAATAACATACAACTATCTAAGGTGTTTCATAATTAAGAAACTAATACAAAATATGAGATAAGTGATGACATTGTACTAAAATATTCAACAAAAAAGATAATGAAGTTGCATAAAACAAATATTTATTATTAATAAGTCATAATACTCTACAAGTACCAAGTCATGTCAAACAAAGTACATCTAATAAATATTAATTACATAATTAAACATTAGAAAAAATTAAGTTATTTGTTTCCACAGTGTAAATTAACCAGCAAAATTAAAGAATAGATATCTAAAATATGTATTATTATCATTCCTAGTGTTGAAATCATTTCTTTTGTTAGTATTAATATTGATTTAGTTTTGATTTGGGCATTAATTGAGTTAATAACATGCATCTGTGAACTATAAAACTTATTGGATCATTCAAAATTCTTAGTCCAAACATAAAATAACATGTTAAAAGATAAAAATTTTAAAAAATTTAAGAAATATTTATAAAAATAATATACATATAATTTCCGATTGGTTTGGTTCGAACTTTCTTTTAGTTAAAACCAAACCAAATCAATTATGGTCAGATTTTTTTCCCCTACACCAAACCAAATCAAATCAAACCACTAGTCGGGTTTTCTTCTTGGTTTGACTAGGTTAATCGAGCTAGTGCGGTTTATCAATTTTCTTTATACACCTATCTATCAGTATATGGATATACTATGATGGTATTATGAAGGATTACGAGATGAAGTATTTTCAATAACTAATTAAAAGGGCATGCAAGTAAAAAGGTACCGAGCTATAAATAGTTTGCTCCAATAAGACAAACACTTTATTTTCCCTACTAAAATTCTACAAGCAAGTGGGACAATAAAGGCCCATGTATGCATGTTGGACATGAAGTGGTGAATATGTCGCTCAAAGCGAACATGAATTTATTATGTCAAGGAAAAAAAGAAAAAGAAAGGGAAATTTAGATTTAAAATATCTATCAGATTCCTCCAATGTCAAGTAAAGAATGATCTGCCACCCAAAGATTCCACTTTTTCCTCAAAAAGTATTCTATTAGATAACATCCCGCTACAGATAATGAAGGTAAGAACCATTTGTAGAGCTATGCCACTCTAGAATCACTAATATTCGTCGCAACTACAAAAACTGTGGATCTCTATCAGAGACTAGGGCAGGCACGATAAGGAGAAAGAAGATACAGAAAAGGATGACACCCAACCGCGAGCCAGGTCATTGTTTCAAGTTACAGGTCCTCACAGATGTATACCCCAGCTGATTCTGGGCATGCCAAACGTCATTCCAGTAGTGGCAATTTCTCTATTCCTTCTCCAGAACTCGAGTTACAAGACCAAGAGCAATGGTTCTTCCTGATGCCCTGAGGGACACCCTTCCAAGACCCTTACATTTAGAATGCTCTTCAACACAAATCATTCCTTGCAGAACTACCTAAACCATGACAAACAGATTTAAAGTTAAGATATGTTTTATAGCTATTATCAAACCTTTAAACCCAGACACAAAGGCAGTTGCCTACCATCTTCCCTGCATCCATTCCAACCCGAGATTTCTTTTTTTAACTAAAATGGAAAACATAAGCATATCAATAGAGAAACCTCAATTACAGCATTCTGCTTTGCTAGAAGACATCTAGGTGATTTCTTGGTCTCCTTTCCGGTCTTTGGATCAAGCAATGACAAAATCCTCACAACTCTTGCAGCCTCCTTAGCATGGTGTACATGAAATTCCAACTGCACATTTTCAAATATCCAGAGCTCTAGAGTTATTAACTAAAAACAGATATCATGAAACTCTGGAAATTTTGAGGGTAAAATGATAAGTGTTGCTACCTGAGAGCCAATCAAAATTGGAACAGCAATATCCAGGAGAAAAATCTTCAGTTCCAAATGATTTGTAACAGCAATAGGATACTCAGGGTGGCACAGCACATCCCCTGCCATTACACGATTCGCATCTATACCTTGTAGATTAATAGTGACATTGTCTCCAGCTTTTGCACTGTTACAAACCTGAGAATTATGTTCCAAAGAACGCACTGTTGCCATTTCTCTTGATGGCATAACTAGAACCTGACCATGTTAAGAATACTTTAGAAAAGACTAGTATCCTCCCAAAGAAGTCAACAATTTTCATTCTTACTACAAGGTCAAATCTTGTAGAATAGGAAAATGATCTACACATAATAAAACGTCACCAAGGGCGTACTTCTTAACAACATTAAACAATTACTGCCCAATACATTTTTGCACCATACTAGCATTATGATGGCATTTGCAGTAATGACCTAATAGCATGTCCCAATGATGCCTAACAAGATGACTGCGCAAGTATCTGTTAGTTATCTTAGTCCCCTTTAACTCATTACTCTGTTAACTTGAGCCCTTACATTCTAATTCACAGGTATCTAACATTACAGGGAGAAAAAAGAAGTGTCTTTGTGTTTTACCATATACCTATCTCATTATTGTCAATGTGCAGATGCCCCTTACAAGGCAAGCGAGCAAGACATAAAACATTGAAGTAATCAAAACCACCTCAGGTTTCAATCCACAGGGAATCCCCATGCAAAGTTTAGCTCATACAACAACTGCCTTGAACTCCTAACCCCCCTCAGCAAACACACCCCAAATAAATTCAAAATACTGTACAATATACAGTGAGAAAAGAGAGTTATACTCAAGAGCATGGTGTTTGGTCAGGTTAATTTGGGTGATGGACAGACTGATGACATGATCTATAGGCACCAGTATAACTCCCTGTGCAGTTATGACTCTAAAAGCCCAAGTCTTCTAAAAGCGTGGATATAACAAAGGAGAATTATCTTGTTCTCGATATGATACTTGATGAATTTAAATGTTAAGTGTCAAAATAAAGGAGAAGAATCTCTCTTGCATTAGTGGTAATTGAGTACCTTATCTCCAGTTTGAAAAGCTCCAGTCTCCAACTTCCCGCATACTGACACCTGTCCTTGTGACGGTGATTTAACAAGATCACATATCGGCATTAAAATAGGCTTTGAGTAATCTCTTTGGGGAGGTAGGAGAGAGTCTATGGCGTCCAAAAGGCATGGACCATGAAACCTGAAATAAACCTTCATTATGAGCTAGACAAGACAATGGGGGCTTCACAGGCTATTTGCGTTATGACACTAAATTACAGAAATTTTGACTCAGCAGCACAATCATCATTTTAACTATTAGCTTGCAAATTTGGGTTGTCAATCTTGAGAAGACTTTGATTGTTTCAGATTCCAGTTGCATACAGTTCAACTCATATATTTGTTATGTATCCTACTGTTTCCATTGTCCTGCCTCAGAAAAACATAAAACTTCCATGGAAGCATTTTCTTCTAAATAATGCAAATGTGATAAAGTTGAAGATAACAAGTAACACTATGGTTCCTAGTAGTGCTAGCAGTTGGCCAGTAGACTAACCAGGACAACAATCTTGCATCAGGACCTGTCACCAAATTTTGGTTTTCCATGGCACTCAGGGGAATCCACAATACTGACGAATCTTTAAACTTACAAGCACGAAGAAATGTTCCAAGTTGATTCTTAATTGTATCAAAACGTTCTTTGGAGTATCCCACTGCATCCATTTTGTTAATAGCAATTATTATCTGATCCACCCCAAAGCTTTTGATAAGTTGTGCATGCTCCCTTGTCTGACCTCCAGTAATATCAATGCCAGCTTCAAATGCACCTATTGAAGCATCAACTACGAGAATTGCAGCATCTGCTTGTGTTGCACCTGATATCATATTTGGGACAAAGTCTCTATGGCCCGGGGAATCAAGCAGTACAACACGGTAACTTTTTGTGTTGAAGTAGGCAACAGCCACTGTCATTGTTATTCCCCTCTCTCTTTCCTCAGCACTCTCATCCAATGCCCAGGCATAAGCAAAGGACCCTTTTCCCTGATTATAGATAGGATATTTATCAATTAGCTAATCAAGATTTGACAATGTCTTACAAAAACGGATGAGAAGCGAAAAGAAGGATTACTTGCTGCTTGGCCTCTTTTTCATATTTGTGCATTTCCTTCTGAGATATCTGCCCCAAAAGGTGTAGTAGTCTTCCTGATAGTGTTGACTTCCCAGAATCAACATGGCCAACCTACATGGTAGAAATTTTAGATTAACATCAGACATCGGAGGATTAGACATTTTAAATGTTTGAGATCTTGAATCACATAAATGGTTGACTCACGATTGCAAGATTTAGCTGGTCCAATTTGTCTTCTAATTGATCAGTGCATCCAATTTTTTGAGGTTTACTCTGTGATCTTGAAGTTGCAATTCTACTCTCCACATTGCGAGGATTTGATGATACAGACATATTGCTCATGACGCCATGAATTCCTCTAGTTTCTATAGAAGAACCTCTATCCTTCACATCATCACGTCTAACCTTTGCCATTGATGTGGAAGAGCTAGCAGGCCCTTCTGCAACCAATTCTATTTTAACTTCACCAGCTATTTCCTTTTTACTTGATAGGACATTTGACTGTACGACTTTTTCGCTAGTAGCTGCAAAAGGAATAGTGATATACACGAAAGATGTCAATTCCCAAAACAGAGAACAGGATATAAAATAGAAATTCACACTATTTTTTTTTTGTATTATCAGAGAGGTAATATAAAAGGTGTCATCTTTCTGCATGAATTATGGAGGAAAATTGCCAAAGTCTGCATGAAAAATTCAGTTTCAATCTACTCTAATATTCTCAATGACAGAAGGGGAAGAAAAATCTGCAGGAAGGTTCCAGCAAACAGGTAAATAGTTTACCAATCAAAAAGAATAACAAAAGGAAGAAAAGTTCGGAGGAAGATGTCATTGAACATGTACATAGTTGATGCCCCAAAATAAACAAAATTACAGCCAATGAACATGTTCCTAGAAAGCACCTCGAAAAGATTCTAATAAGAAATTAGGACCAAAGTTGCATGATATAGCCACTGAATACTCTGTGTAGTTTCTACTTCATTATAAAGTTGGAATAGGGACTTCATGAAGACCCATCCAAGAAAATCAGGAGAGGAGGAAAATTTTGAAAGACTGATATAATGTTAAACTGGAAAGGGAAATAGGAGAGAAAATGAACCAACTTAATTTCATCTGAATGAGAAAAATAAAAGACCAAAGGCATTGTATGCAACCAGTCACTAGCTCTCTCTAAATAACACCATCCTTTATAGCTTTTACCTCACCCATCCTTGCTATTTTTAGACGTGTTTTTAAAGAGAAAAGTGCAAAAAGGCGACAAGGTCCATGTAGGTTGAAGCGATTAGTGAGAAACTTAGTGCACAATTTACCAAAAATTAGAAAATATCAAATATATACGAATTTAGGACTACAATAATCATCTATAAACTAAATA
>JACEIK010002712.1:105880-198673 GCA_018107945.1 Datura stramonium
AAGTACCAATAATATGTTGTTTGTGACGAAAGATACCGCCTTTAGTTATCTTGTCACAAAACACACATATAACTGTTGTCCTATTGGTCTCACTTACTTTCTCCCATATTTCCAAGCTGGGTCACCCATTTTTAATAGCTATTAGGATTTTTAAAAAAAATCTATCAATATTAGAGGCTTAGAGCAGTTAGCATTCAGCAAAACAGAGCAGTCACCCAGTCAGTGACTCAGCAAAACAGAGCAACAGAAAACAGAGTATTAAATTAGAAGATAATTCAGCATAAGTACATAACTGCAGTTGCTGCTCTGTTTTAAGGCTTGCTGAAAACTGGCAGCAGCAAAGCAGAGCAGAAGCAAAAGTGCAAAACCTTAATCGAGCAGAAAAGAGAAGAAGAAGAAGAAGAAGAAGAAGAAGAAGAAGAAGAAAGAAGAAGAAAAAAACCTGCGAAAAACCTAGCCTGAAGAAGAAGAAAGAAGAAGAAAGAAGAAGAAGAAGAAGCCTGAAGCAGGAGACGAAGAAGAAAGAAGAAGAAAGAAGCCTGAAGCAGGAGAAGAAGAAGAAAGAAGAAGCCTGAAGAAGAAAGGAGAAGAAGAAGAAAGAAAAAAAATTAACGTACCTGAAACAGCGATGTGAAGAAGCAGGAGAATATGCTGCAGCCGATGTGAAAAAGAAAAACCTAGACTTGCGATTTGAAATGTCCAGGACTGATAGTTAAAATTTTTTTTTTAATTTAAAACAGGACTTTTAAAAGTCCAGAAAACAAGAAGCGACCGCTTCGAGTCGCTTCACGCTGCGAGCCGCTTCTCGCTTCCGCCATAGAAGCGTACGCTTCTTCTACCTGAGGTCGCTTCGACTGGGCTGCAGCGGATTTGTGTAGCTTCGCATCGCTTTGCACTTAAAGCGGCGAAGCGTGCGCTTTCCTGAACACTGGGTATTACGTCTGTCATGTTGCAAGTCTTTTCTCCATTCTTTCAATAACTCTATTCCAAATCACGGTGGATTTGTACTCGGGCCCAAGTGGTAATCCAAATATGTAGGTAATGAGTCAGTTTTGCAGCTTAACATGTCTGCCAGTTCTTCAAGGTTGGGACTATATTGACTGGGTAGATTTTGCTTTTGAGCATGTTGATGTGCAATCCGGAAATGGATTCAAAGACTATCTAAGTGATGTTGAGGTAGTTTACTTGCTAGCTGTCTACTCTAAAAAACAATGTATCCTCTGCGTAGAGTAAATGAGATTCAATGACAAAGGTGTTGGGGTCATTGAAACCATGGATCTGTTGGAGTTCTTTGGCCCTTTCCAGCAGCTGAGTAAGCCCCTCCATACCCAAAATAAAGAAGAAAAGGGAGAGTGGGTTTCCCTATCTAAGACCCTTTTGAGGTGAGAAAAGCCCAACAAGACTTCTTTTACTCGAACCGATTATTTTACTGTTGAAACGTAAAAACATATCCACCTATTCCCAAAGCTCATTTTCTTTAAAAGTTCGATTAGATAGGTCAGTTCAATTGAACAAAAGCCTTCTCTATGTCCAACTTACAGAGAATGCCAGTTTCTCCACTTTTTCCTGCTAGTCAAGCGCCTCATTTGCAATCAGTGTGGAATCAATGATTTGCCTATTCTTCCTGAAAGCACTTTGTTGCCCTGCAACCAGCTTGTTCACCCCTTCTTCAGCCTTTCAACTAAAACTTTGGCCACCAGCTTATACATATTGCCTATCAGGCTTATTGGCCTAAAATCCCTGAGTTCTATTGTACTTTTTTTCTATGGTATGAGAGCAATGAATGAGGCATTGCAGGATTTCATGATTTGACAGTTTGGGTGGAACTAGTTGAAAGATCTCATCATGTCTGCTTTGATTAAACTCCAAGCTTTTTCAAAGAAAGTCATGGTAAATCCATCAGGGCCATGGGCTTTATCTAGGGCACAGGATTTTAGGGTTTTAACGACTTCAATCTCACTAAATGGAGATTCTATTTCCACCATTTCCTCAGGACCCGTGTTTTGTATGGTGAAAGGCGATATATGGCGACAAGGGTCTGCCTCGTCACAAGGCTCGTTGCTCGCCTTTTTGAAGTGGCGCCAATTAATATCAAAAAATTAAAATATTTAATTGCATATGTAAATAATCAAAATCTCAATAGCAATAATATATTAGCAAATATTTCGATTCAAAAACTAAAAGTAGATAACAGATACTAAATGTCTAGAACTTGAATGACTTAACAATCCATAAGACAAGCAATACTAAAACTATAAAAGTCTATTCTTCTTCAAGATTTTCAAAATCTTCAAGTCCAACATCCATTTCATTTATTGCCCCTCATCTTCTTCCTCCTCAGATTCTTCATCAACTAGGATCCCAATCTAACTTGAAATTGTAGCTTTTGTTTCTCCCTTGTCAAGTAACCTTGACCTTAACTTGAAGAACTTCCCCTAACTCTAAGACCATAGATATTATCCTCAACTCCAGCCACCACAGCAACAGTACCCAATTAAGATCATTCCTCATATACTAGTTCATCTTCTTGATCTTCGGGCCGCCAACTAAACATTCATTTGCCTCATCAATATTACCCATTGAAATTGGATCAATGGTATCACGAGCATAATAACGACGTTTCAATGTTCTATTGTACTTAATGTACATTAGATCATTGAGACGCGATAGCGCAAGCCTATTCCTCTTTTCGGAATGAATCTACGCATAAGTTGTAGAGGGTAATTACTAATTAGTAGATACTAATAATAATGGCTGCAATATAGAAATAAGAATATAATAATTCTTCTCCTCACATGTTCAAACACACTCCAATTTCGCTCGCATCCGGATGAGCTACAAGTTAGACTTAATATCTCATGGAAAATTTTTGCAAGGTTGGAGTTTCGCTACCAAATAGAGACCACCATTCAACTATAGAAAAATAAATCGAAAGGTTAATATTTAACAAGTCAGTAACTTAAGCTATTAAAGACAACTAGACAATTCATTTTACCCGGTGACCTTGTGTCTGCAGCTGTACACGACCGAGAACCAAACAACTCATACGCTATGTTGTACTTAGCAGCTCACCGACTAGTAGATCTTTTGTTACTTCATATGGGACCATCTTCTCAATACATTTATAGTAATTCTCCCACACTTTGAAATATATATATCATTCATATTGGCTTTAAATACATCGGGTTCAAAATATAACCTACTTGAATGCAAAGGCCATTGGAGTTAATTAGATCCACCTTGTAACAATGATTTGAAAGACATTTTCATATTGCTTCCGAACTTGATCAAATGCCCGTTCAATAGTTTCCTTGGCTTTATCCATTGCTTCATAAATATAGCCCATTGGTGGGTTTTTTCCCATCCACCAAATGAAGCACTTTGATCAAAGGACCACAAGGTTTAAGAGCCCAAACAAAGATTGTACCAAAAAGTGTGTAGAAATCCGAATGGCAGCAACTTCTTTCCCCAAAACTTCCTTTGCAAATCTACTTGAAGTCCATTAGTAGAGAGGATCAAGCTCTCAAATTCTTCTTTGCAAGTACATAGCTTGCAAAATCAAAAAGTTGTCAATTTTGTCTCTTGACCGGTTTACCAAATTTCTTTCATTAGTGAATTACCTCATCAAATTCAACAACGGTAGCCTTTGACTAATGTAAGAATATACCTTTAGTGGCCTTCATGAAAAGTGTAAAAGAAATATTACCTTGTAATTATTAGACTAGGTAAATAAGTATTAATATTAACAATAAAGTCTAAAGTTAGAAAATAGAATAGAGCTATTACACGAGCATATAGGTTAATATTGGAATATGTCACCAAACATCAAATTAATGCAATGGGCTGCATGGAGTCAATAAATTTGTGGGTACACACAGCCATCATTATATCACCTACTTTCACATTTTCACTAGCATTACCGGTGAAGACTTGTACCATCTTTTTGATCCAATTTCCTCAATTGTCTTCTCAAACAAGTTGTACATTTTGTTGGCATTGATAGACTCATTGCTAGCAACAACAGAACCAAGAAACACACTACCTAAACCGGACCAATTCACCAAAATATTAATGATCATATTTCCATTGTCCATCATAATCAGGATCCAATCATACTTTTCAAGCTGCACTTTATGCTCCTCGACTAGTGCGTCAACTTTCTTCACCTCTTTTTTTAGTTGATAACTCAACTTCATGCTATGTAGGAGGCTTCATTCCCAGGCCATATTGTTCGACGGCCTCAATAAAGTTATCAAATGATTCATAATTAACAGAATCAAGGAGCCCCACATCGTACATCCATGATGCAAAAGCATTTACAATCCGCTCCCTTAAGAATCTTTTTGGTGTCATGAACTCCTCCTCATCCTCCTTTTCAAAACCTCCCTTTGGCATGGGAAAAAGTCCAAATTTTCGCTGAATTATGTGAAATGGTCTTTACCCTACGTTAATTTTAGGGTCATCAGTGTCCTAATGTTAGAAAATTAGGCTAATATTGCCCTTCTTGATTAAGGTCATGCTATTAAAAAATTAATTAGTCTATAATTAGAGCCTGTTTGTCCAAGCAACTAAAAATGCTTATTTTGATAAGCGCTTTTATTAAAATAGCTTTCGAGAAAAGTACTTTGAAAAAAACAGTTTGTATTTGACTAATTCATTTTGAAAAATGCTGATAAGCGATTGTGTTTGGTGAATCTTTTTAAAGAGTGCTTAAGTGTCAAATTACGAAAAAGGACAAGTATGAATGCATGTTTATTATTAAGATCATTGTACGAGAGAGAGTATTTAAATATCTATTAGAATCAAAGCAATTCCCAATTATGTTGGGGGCTACACCAAAAATTAGCTCTTAGTCCATTTTATTTGCCTTAGTGTAATGAATTGAATTGATACGGAGAATTCAAGGTGTCATGGTGGATGTTATTTGCGGATGACATATTGTTGATTAACAAGAACTACGGCGGAGTTAACACTAAATTGGAGGTTTGAAAACCAGCGTTGGAGTCTAAATGGTTTAGATTGAGTAGGACCAAAACAGAATGCTTGGAGTACAAGTTCGGTGCATATAGGTCATCCAAAGAGACCGAACACTTCAAGTATCTTGGGTCTATTATCCCACGAAAATTGAAAGATTGACAATGATGTGCGCATCGCATAGTCGGTGCGGAGTGGAGAAATGGAGGCTCACATGAAGTATTGTGTAGTAAGAAGGTACTGCCAAAGATATAAAAACAAGTTATACATAATAATGGTTAGACCAACTATGTTTATGGCGAGTGTGTTGGATCGTCAGCACTCTCATGTTCGGAAGATGAGTTGCGAATATGAGGTTGTTGCGGTAGATGTGTGGGCATACAAGAAGAGATAAGATTAGAAATGAAGATATTTGAAAAAAGGTAGAATTGGCCTTGATGGAGAACAAGATCAAAAAAGAAACGAGGATGAGGTGGTTTGGACAGGTGAAGGAGTACGGATGCCCCAGATGTGGAGGTGTAAGAGATGGGTCATGGATGGTTTTGGGGGAGAGGTAGAGCAGGCCGAAGAAGCATTGGGGGGGAGGTAATTAGACAGAACATGACATGACATAGTTGCGGCTTACCGAGGACATGACCTTAGATAGGGTATCAAGGACATGGATTGGGGTGGAAGGATAGTAGGTAGTAGGTGTTGTCTTATTTATTCTTCCTTACCAATCTGTCGTAGTATTTCTCCTGTAGGTTACTTGTCCTCGGATTTCGACTACAATCTCTTGTACTTTGATTATCACACTATTTTGTTGTAGAGTTTACTATTCCTTTTATTTCAAAAAGCTTTATCATGTTTTCTTAGTATGTGCTTTGATATGCTTTTTCAACCTCTCCACCTCCCAAGGTAGGGGGATAAGATGCGAGTTGTATTAACCCACATGTTCTTTAACGATTATTTGGTAATTTAAAAGTAAGTTTAGAGAGAAAAATAGGGCCAAAGCCCAATTCATAAACAAAATAGGGCCAGCATTGCTGAGTATCGAAAGCAACGAATGCGGGGAGCATATCAAAGCTTTAATGCGAAGGAGGAGAAAAAAGGCGAAAAGAAGGAAATAGAAATTTTCATCCAACTCATCAAGGTAATGGCTCTAATCTTTTATGTGAGTTTATTATGTGATTATGAATACAAATTTTTTGTGAAAACATGGAGAAATTATGAGAAATTGAGAAACTCTAGCCCTAGAGTTCTTCAACCTAAACCATTGAGTTGAAAGGGCAAACATTATCAAAATTCGATTTTGATTAGTGTTCTGGAATCCCTTTCATGAGTTGGAGTGGGTGACTTATCTGTCAATTTTTCCACTATCACCCAAAAAAAAAAAAAACTCACTCAAAAGTTGCCCAGTCACGATTAACCTCTGGATTTAAAATCTGTTGGTGGTCATGGATTTGGGAATTTTGCCCGTTGACCAGAAAGACTCCTTGACCATAAGTTTGACTTTTAAAGTGAGAGAATGTTCATCTAAGGGTTTTTGATATTTCTAAATCTATTTTGTGTAGTTTGATGTGATGCGGAGACCCGAGCATAGTTTTAGTTTATTGAAAATGGTGCTTGGTTTGTGAAGAGGTAACTGAGACTTTAAGCTTTGGTGCTTACTTTTCAAACTGTTTTCAAGCTGTGTTTTGTATTTACAGTCCATGTATTGGGACAAGTGTGTGCTTCGCAGAATCGTGGTTTTTGACCAGAAGCATATATGTTACTTTGAAGAATATTAAAAATTATTTGATAAGTGATCTATGGTGTGGCATGGGCTCGTACCATGGCGTTAGGGCATTAGTATTATTCTATAGCTACGGTGATATATACACTAAGGGCACATACTTGGCTTGCCATTAATATGTTGAGGCATACATGCTACCATAATATACTAGAGGCCTATACATGCTTAAAGTAGCACGCACAAACACACACACACACATATATATATGCACATACTAGAGCCATACGTGTCTTTGCCATACTATGTTAGGACATACCTATACGGCCCTAATATGTTAGAGGCCTTGTACACTTTCTTGTAATATACTTTTGGGGCATTATATATCTTTGTTGAGGACCCGGTCGAGGAGTTAGCTTGATCTCCTTCACTGTCATATGACAAGTCTTGATATCGTTGTGTTGGGATATATAGCGTTCTTGTTGAATATTTGTTTGGACTTTATTTACTATTACATTATGAAATATTTGTGCGTATTATTTTTGTGCTCGTTGTGGTTGTATTTTCTAACACTTGTTCGAGGGTATTACGGTGGTCGAGGATCTTACCGGGTTATATTTACATATAACTCACTCTTACCTGCATGTCCATGCATATACTATTAGTGACAATGAGATTGTTAGCCAACGAGTTCGCTAGAATTGATCGATTGTTGATGTGGCTGTCATATTATTCGTGGAAGCTTTTAAAAAGGAGTCTTCATCATTTATTTGTTGATATCTTTCTTTGTAACTCTCTTATATGCTTCATGATCTAGTGTAGGATTTGAAAAAGTTTCAAATTAATACTTAGAGATACTAATTATTTCATGATTAACTATTATATAATTTGGGTACTTATTTGGTTTATTAAATGTTGTGAAATGGTTAAGATATAGCAATTCGGTTTGCACGACTAGTGGTGTCTTGAGTGCCAATCACATCTAGGGAAAATTTGGGATGTGAGGAAGTTGTATCGAGTGTGAGCTTTAAGTCCCGGAGGTCATGGAGTAGTGTTTGGTAGATCTTGTTCATGGATATGTAGACGTTTATACTTATGACTGCCAGAGGTTGCGAACATCTACGATGTTTTCCCTTCTTACTCTTTATTCGTCCAGTGAGCTTAATCAAAGTTGAACTTGCTTAGGATGTTCGTTTCACAAATAGCTAGGACACACATATCCTCCTTTCTGGGATGATACGTTTGACAGTTTCAACAATATTTGGGCCGGTTGAGATGACACTTCAGTATATAGGATATTGTGTGTTATTTGTTGTAATTGAGATTGGCAGGTTTTACATTTTGAGATAACTCTAAGTTCAAAGAACCTCTCCCAAAATTTTTAAGAAGTTTGGAAGTTAGTGAAACTTTCGAAAGTCAAGAATTGCGTGAATTAAAAAAGTGGTAAAATGATATTGCTTTTGCGGAAGAACAACTTATTCAAATTGAGGGTGTGGGTACAACTCTCTGTTATGAGTCTGATCGATGAGAAGAGTCTAGCAAGAAAGAAGTGTAATAGTTTATCCATGTCTAAATTGTTGGATTTTGTATTGAAGGATATTTTGAGGATAGTGCTTATAAGATGCTAAGCTTACCGCCTCTTAAAAGCGATTCGCTATTATTAGTAACATCGTGATGGTGATGTGGAAGGTGTGATCTTGTCGTGAGAATACATAATTTAAGTACATTGAGTATGAACATGATAGTAGCGCTACGAGATGTACAATTGTTCATGGAGCAAATTAATTGGATAAATTCTAGATTGTGGGAGAAGAACAATTGATTATAAGCTTTATGAATAGTTATTGAAGTAAAGGATGAGATGTGGAATATTAAGACTTCCACACACAATTTAAATAAAGGAACCATAAAAGGAATTTGAGTGAATGAAAAAAAAAAAAAAAGGCATCACCATACCGAGAAAAGTTATTAGTTCGCACGGTTGTTAGGAATATGTTTGTTAGTCAAGGAGTCAACTCCAAGCTTGAGAAAGATGAGCAACAGGTGTCGGATGATAGTGTAAATAAGGGAAAAAAAAATGGTTCACCCCGTGGGAGTCTATATTATTGACCGCTTTATCAAATACGTGAGCCCCGGAGTTTGGGTCGCCACATACTTGCGAACTAGTTATAACTTGGCATGATTGGCCTTAAGATTATCTTGTGCTTGGATTGGATGACTTTGTATTGCAGCTTAAGTACCATGACAAGGCTGTCGGATTTCCATTTTGGTTGAGCCTACTATTGAATATAAAGAATTCACTTTGTATGTTTATGGGCAAAGCTACCCTACTTGATGAAAGTACGTATATGATGAATGAAGGGTATGCGTTGTATTCAATTTTAACTTGGCACACCAGGGTTGAGAAATCGACTATTAAGTTATTTTTAGTGGTTAATGAGTCTCTTCATGTGTTTTTGAGCCTACACAATGTACTACATGATGAGGAAATAGAGTTGGGTATAGATATATTGTCAAAAACAGTCTTTTTATTCGGAATCACAAAAGATGGCTCTATGAGTCAAAGAAACTAAAGGACAAGTTGCATGATTTTGTGATTAAGAAATCAACATACAAAGTATAACGCCTTGAGGTGCTTAGTTTTGTTTGTTGAAAACTGTGGATACATTGCAAATGTTTTATGAATAATACACAAATGACTTAGACCATAAAGAGGCAGTACTTTTCCATGGTTAGATGTTTTGTTTCCTCAATTATAAGGGTTTATATATTCTAAGATAGACCTACGATCAACATACCATGAGTAAAAGAAAATGGTGGATAATTTGAAGACATGTTTCAAGACTTGTTATGGATTAGCGTGAAAATCTGGTGATGCCTCTCGAGATAGTCAAAGCACCTAATATTCGTCATGGACCAAATGAACTGAATATTCAAACTATTCGTTTTTGTGTTATTATGTTCATTATGAAATATGAAATTTTTGATAGTAGATAGAACATGTGTAGTAGTTAAAAAGGATTTTATGAACTCGAGATAATACTAACTGAATATTAGAAGTCATAGAGCAGATCTTGAAATGAGGGTAAGAATCTTTAAAACAATGCTCTTAGGCCCGAGTCCCAATGTCCTTCTCTCTCCTGCTTGCTAGGAGGAGGGTGATCTCTGTGGCCGGATTCTGGTGCAGGAAACAGCCTATTCTTTCCAAAGCCAACAGCAAACACCTACTGTGTATGCTGAAAATCCTTTTCTTTCCCTTTGTGTTAAGTCCTGTCTTTGTCAGATATGGGAGAACAGAATCTATTTCAGATTAGGGGCCAAGTCTTATGACATAACGGAATCTAGGACATCTGGTGGTTCATGGTACGAATGGGGGAGAGTGCGGGGCTTCAAATGAGGCGAAGGAGTCTTGTAAAGGAGCTTTGCTATGGGTATGCATGCAGGAGGTTGAGACGCGTCGACATCAAAGGCAAGTCATTTAAATCCTGGAGATGCAGGGACATTTCTACCTATTGCTCCTTAAAGTTCAATAAATATGGTAGATTCGTCCCAATTATTTCAGTGAAGGGAGCTGTCAGATCAGTTATTATTCTTCCAGAGAACACTTTCAGTGAGGGTTGGTATAGTCTCATTCATAAAATAGAGACCTTTGTTGGCACAGCAAAATAAGTCCAAAAACCAAGAACAAAACCCTACCACCAGGACTTTAAGCAACACAGGAAACTACAAGGAAGCCATACGAAGAAACAAATGGGATACTTCGCAAAATTCTGGGCTTCAACAAAAAGAGCAACAGGAGGAGACCGGAGAAGACACTAGACTGTTAAGCAGGTGTTTGGTAGGAAGTTTCCCAACGTCCGACAAGATTCCTACTAGGAATGAAGTTAGAAGGTGGGCTCAACAGATGTGGAGGGGCATCCAAAATCTGCTCATTTATGATATGAACGAATTCAATTTCTTTTGAGTTACAAACAAGGAGAGAGAGGCTGAACACATCTTTACTTTCAAGGAGGAATGCGAGAAGGAAGAACCAGCCATTAAAGTTGGAATGGTGAACTTTTAACAGCAGGCATGGTCCCAGCTAACAATAAGTTCGACTGGTTCTGGGTCCGAGCCTTAGGTTTACCACTTCATCTGTGGGATGCAAAAACGCTGCAACACAGAGGAGATCAATGTGGCGGGTGGTTAGAGACGGGAAGCCTCTTCAAAAAATCGCCTCAGGTGAGCCTTCAGAGTAGGGTAAAAGGCCCCAGAGAATAAATACCGAGCGTTGTTGAGGTTGAAGATGCGATGAGAATATTGTCTTGCTGAATCTGGTGTGAAGTTCCATGCAAGATTCAAAAAGAAAGAAGAGGGGAAAACACGCTGCCCAAGATGTCGTCTGAGGAAAAACTTGGAGATAAATACGCTGCAAAACAGAAGGAAGTGATGGGAAATGAATTGGAAAGAGAAGCAATCTTTACACAGCGGGTAAAAAGGAGATGAGTGAGGTTAAATCTATTGGAGTAAAACAAACCATGTGGAAGGGCACGTGATGGGCTTAGTGGAACAGGTTAATAGTCTGGAGCAGGTTACAGATGTCAATAATATTGGGCTGGACTCACATGCGCGGCCCATTGGCTAAATGGGAGTAAAATCAGCCCAGTTCTTGGGCTGAGCCTTTTATTACCCACTTCCAATTAGACATGTCTGAGGAATCCTCAATCTCTCATTCATCCGCTGGAGAGTTAGAAGCGATCATGAGGATGACAGAAAACCACACTAAAAGAAACGAAGGGCGACGCGCAACTTGCTAGTGAACTCGCAATCATAAGAGCTTGTGGGAGAGATATAATGGAGTTACAGGGGAGAGAAATAGATTCTGTAACAGAGGGGGAAACGTAGGATGGGCAATTGACAATTCGAAGGGCCCTTACACTCTGGCAAGTGAGGGTCCTCCTTCGGAAGAAGAAATAGAAGACCAAGCATCACTATGGGTACACTTAAATGTACTCAAATTAAGCAGAATGTTTGGAGCAGCATGGATAGAACAAGTCACCTTCAATCTTTTCCTGAAGATTGATCAGAAGAAGAGATTAGTTAGTCAGGAAAAGGAAGCAAAGAGAAAGGAACCTGGTAAAAATACAGTTCCTAAGGGAGGTGAAAATTTGGTTTCTCATGAATTTCAAGGATGGTAAACCGTGAAGCGGGGAGAATAACACCACACGCTATTAAATGATGCTTAAGATAGTCAGATGGAATGTAGGGGGATCAATAGTGAGAACTAGAGGAGACTGATTAGAAGCCAAATTCAACAATGGGGGCTGACATTTACATCCTTGTGGAAACAAAACTAGAGAAACGGAGACAAGTATTATTAGGCAGCTATGGGCTAACAGATGGTTGGGGGAAGTCCATCTCAGTGAAGTAGGGAGAAGTGGTGGGATAGTGATATTGTGGGACAAAAGATACTGGAAAGGAGAACTAGTGGAGGTTAATGGGCAGACAATCACTTGCAATTTTGAGGGGACTGCCCAGAATCTCAAGTGGACCCTTAGTGCAGTCTATGCTGACTGTAACAGGACTGTTAGGAGAGACTTATAGAGGGAATTGGCAGCCATAAGAAACAGATGTTAGGTTCATGCATAGTTTGTGGTGACTTCAATGTCACAAGATTTCCCAGTGAGAGATCAAGGGGTCACAGAATTACAGCTGCAATGTCGGAGTTCATAGTTGGATCAATGAAAGTAAGTGATTGATCCCCTTTATTTGGGGATCTTTCACATGGAGAAGAGGGGATAGATCATAAACAGCATCAAGATTAGACAAATTCCTGTATTCACATCACTGGGATGAATCTTTCTCGCAGATCAAGCAAAGTGTGCTACCCAGATTAGGATCTGATCACAATCCAGTTATGCTTGCGTGTGGTGGCTGATCATAAAGAAATCTATTTCAAATTTGAGCAATGGTAGATGCAGGTAGAACTTCAAAGACAAGGTTATTGAATTGGACATCCTTTACTATGAGTGAGACTCCTTCATTCAAATTAGCTACCAAGTTGAGGCTTCTAAAGGGAGATAAAGCAGTGGGGCTAGAGAACAGAGTAAACTGGAAAGAAAGGAAGTTATAAACCAGCTAACTAGGCTGGATGAAGTGCAGGAACAGAGGACTCTTGGCCAGTAGATGAACTCCTTCAAAAAATGCATCTGTCAATGGAATTCAAAGAGGTGTCCAGAAATGAAGAAACATCTTGGAAACAAGGTCAGGGTTCAATGGCTAAAGTTAAGTTGATAGGACTACCAAGTATTTCCACAGGTAATATGGCACACAAAAGATTCAACACAATTGAAAAATTGGTAGTGGAAGGAATGGAGATTTCTGAGCCAGAGGAGATAAAAAGAGAAGTTGTTAGCTCTTTTGAAAAGCTATATAAAGAACCAGAACAGTGGAGGCCAAATTTCACTGTATATGAAGCTGAAAACATCAACATGGAGGAAAAGGAATGGCTGCAGAGACAGTTTGAGGAGGAGGAAGTTTTTGAAGTGCACAGAAAATGTGTGCAAGGGATAGGGCTCCGGGCCCAGAAGGCTTCCCTATGGAGGCTTCTATCCAGGACTTTTGGGGAACTAATTGAGGAAGATGTAATGAGCTCTATTATACATTTCCCACGAGCACCAAGGTTTTGAGAGAAGTCACAAGATATGCCACATACATTGCTTTGATACCCAAGGGCAGAGGCAACAGAACTTAAAGATTTCAGACCAATAAGCCTTATTGGTGGAATCTACAATATTATTGCTAAACTACTGGCAGAGAGATTAAAAACTGTAATTAGCAAACTGGTAGACAAACATCAAATAGCATTCATCAAGGAGACAAATCATGGATGCAGCTCTTGGCCCAGTGAATGTGTAGATTCAAGGCTTAGGGGTGAGAACTGGGGCTTATTATGCAAACTTGACATTGAAAAAGCATATGATCATGTCCTTTGGAACTTTCTCCTAATATCCTACATAAATGGTTTGGTTAGAGATGGTTGCAATGGATTGGATTCTGTATTAAAACTATTAGGTTCTCCATTCTTGTAAATGGAGAACCTGCTGGTTTCACTAAAAAGAGGTCTCAGACAAGGGGACCCTCTCTCTCCTTTTCTGTTTATTTTGGTCATGGATGGGCTCAGCAGCATGATAAGGATAGCCAAACAGAACACATGGCTACAAGGTTTCAGAATTGGCACCCAGACTGAAGAAGACCTCCAAATATGTCATTTAATGTATGTTGATGAGCACAATTGTATTTCTTGAGAAGTTAAGGAGGATGGGTTAGGATGTTTCTACTAGTCTTTGAGGGAGTCTCTGGCTTGGCAGTAAATTGAACAAAGAGCAGTATGTTTCCAATCAAAGAGGTCACACAGATGCAAACTCTGGCAGGTATTTTGGGCTGCAAGATAAAAGAGCTTCCAACTGTGTTTTGGGGATGCCATTGGGAAACAAACACAAAGAACTTGTGATCTGGGATGGAATTATTGAGAAGACTGAGAAGAAATTAGCAAACTGGAAGGGTCAATATTTATCTACGGGAGGCAGGAAAACTTTAATTAACTCAGTTTTAGATTCCACATATGTCATGTCACTCTTCCCTCTACCATCAAAGGTAGAAGAGAATTGACAAATTAAAGAGATTTCCTATGGTTAGGAAATAAAGGGCAAAGGTATTCATCTGGTCAAGTGACAGAAGTAGCAAAAGCTTAGAAAGTGAGATGGTGGTTTTGGGGATCAGGGTGGGGATACAAAATAAATGCCTGCACTCCAAATGGCTGTAGAGGGAATTCAGTTCGGAAGAGAAGTCCTTGTGGAAAGAGGTTATATCCAGGAAATATGGACAAAGAGAACATTGGTGTTCCAATGCAATAGACAGCACCTATGGAGTTTCAGTTTGGAGAACCATCAGAAATTTGTAGACAACTGGAAAGGAATGTCACTTACGAAGTGGGAAGTGGATCTCACATCAACTTTTGGAAAGACATCTGGATTGGGCAGGAGTCCTTAATGACATCCTTCCCAGAACTGTTTTCTTTAAGTAATTGTCCAGAAGCAAAGATAGCTGAACCGTGGAGTCCACAAAGATGGAACCTGGAATTCAGAAGACTATTGAATGACTGGGAGATAGAGAAAGCAGCTGAACTTCTGGGAATTGTAAGTGGATTCAAAGGCACAAACACAGAGGCAGATACAATGAAATGGAAACACAAAAAGGATGGCAAATTCTCTGTGAAGAGGATGTACAACAATAAATGAGAACTCACAGGAGGCGGTCAAGGTCCATGGAGACAGGTGTGGGAGAATTGATTGCCTCTCAAAGTGAAAAGTTTTACATGGTTAATAAGAAGGCATGCCTCACACGCGAAAAGCTGCAAAAAAGGGGCTTCAGAAAGCATCCATAAGAGGTTTCACTGTGCAATGAGACAGAGGAGACTAATTGTCATTTGTTTCTTCATTGCAAGGTTACCACACAAGTATGGGAGATGTTTCTCAATCTTACTCATACTTTGAATGGACAATATTAGGAGCATACAACTGACCTGCTTAGCTGCTGGAGTAGAAGGGGGAAGCAGAGTCAAAAAAATGGTGGAAAAAATGATCCACCTTGCATTTGGTGGGAAATCTGGAGAAAGAAACAGGAGATGTTTTGACAACAAAGCCAATTCACTCCAAAATATAAAAATAGGAGTTGTATGAAAACTTTTTATTTTTGGTGCCAAAGAGATCACATAGAAGATAGTAGTCAGATTGTAGAGTTCATAGGCACTCTATAGCTTTGTAAAGTTTTGTTGGTAGTGAGTAGTGGAAGATGTAAATTTTTGTGGTTGCCAGCATAGCCTTAATGCTTTGAGAATACAACTTTACCTTTATCCAAAAAAAGTGTGAATCTTGATTTTATGTTCTAATGTTTTAAGCACTGTGTTGACTAGTAAAAGAGTGACAAGTTGATGGTATTATACACACTAAGATGCTAGCATGTGTTACATTGCATCTGTTTTTGTTGGAGCAAGAAAAGTTGATTAATGTAAAAGTCCTAGCCTTAATGGGAGTGAGTGATAGTTTTAAATGCAGCGCTACTAACTCGGTTTCAAATTTGATAACTCACGGGATATGGGTACTGAGTTAGCTGTGAGTCAAGCAACCAAGTTGGGTTAAAATTGTCATGTGGTGAACATGCAATAGCTAAATATTAATTTTGCAATTAAAATTTAATTAGGACAAACTAATTCTTTGTGAATAAAGGGCTAAGTGACTCTTTGGCTAGCGCCAAGCGCTCAATCATCCAACTTTAGCGGAAGGCAAAGTTAGACAAGCGTAGTTCACTAAAGAATTTGGAACATTTCCGTTTGGCATTGCTGAGCAATTTTACCTTCTTTTTCACTCACAGATTGACCCTTGGCTTGTGGACCATATACTTCCAATCAAAAAAGGACTAAAACTGCAGAAAACCAAAAGACTAGCATCATCAATCACAAAAGCAGACAGATACTTCCTTCAAGTCAAGAAGCACTCTCCCCTACTACTGTGAGAACCGCCTTTGGAAAAGATACTGTTTCATGAAGTAAAAGATCTTTCATCCTAGGTGACACAATCAGCGGTATCAGAACCGCAAAGCAAGTATCATTAACCTATAGCAGGCAACAACATCCTTCCTGAAACTAAATCATCTAGAGATGGGGCTTCAAATTTCAAAGATTTTGGACCATTATTAGCATGCTTGAGTAAGAATTAATTAAAGAGATTACACATTGTGTGACAGAAAATACTGAAACTGAAAGAAGACCATAATACTTAGACCGATTTTCAAGTTAAAAATAAAAACATGTGAAATTTATTTCACATAAGGTGGCACCCAGTAGCGATCACGTGAAGACATAGTATCAACCTTGCAATAATTTAGACAGCTAAAAAGCTCCATGTCAATATATGAAAATATGCACAAATATATCAAAAGCTTAATGGAAATTAGAGCAATCCTCTCTTTTTTTCTTAAAGATTATCTTCAAAGTGAACAGCATTTTTGGTTTCCAATGCAGCACTGATGCAAATGGATACTTGGCTGTTATAGCCACCCTAGAAACTTTGCATATGCCATCAACTGCAGGAAATAATCTACTCTATGAAGAAACAGCAAAATTCATTAAGAACTACCTAAAATGGTATAATATAAGTACCATTTTCAATAGATGATGCAAGATATCTGCGTAAGGACCATTGATGACGTCTTAAAATCAAGTAATCAAAACAAAAGGATAATTCCCACCTTAAGTTTAACACCACATTACTTATTACTATCTATTGAGGGAAGGAAAATAGCATGAAATAACATCAAGGAGAATAACAATGCAACAAAAATATTATCTACAGGAAGTCATAAACTGATTCATTCCAGCTCCCAAAAAGAAAATTGTATGTGTATCAATGTAAATTTTGTAACAGACATATTGCCAATTGCTTTGCCTGCACTAGCTTTGCCCTTTACACAACCTTTGATCAATGGTTACGCAGGACCCCACACATATCACATAAATTCGTGGTATCTTCATTATCGAATGTGCAAATGGGGCAACTACACCCCATATGCTGGTTCCTGTTTTGGATCTCTCCACAAATATCACATACATTCATACTATCTCTGTTATCAAATGTGCAAATGGAACAACGCCAGATGCCAACCTTAACCACTTCCTGCTTTGTATTAGGTCTCTGGTGCACTGCCTGTAGCAAAACACTAGACAAAAGATTGAGTTCTTTAAAATTAAGCTTTGAGTATTTAAGGGACATAAACTACTGCCAAGACTAATCATCGTGGTAAAGTAATTATAAACATGATAATTTACAAAAATCAAATGGAAATTTTCTCCAATTAAACAAATATTCCCTTTGCCCTCTTTTATGTCACAATTTGACTTGGTGCAGAAATTTAATAAGTTATATTTGTTATATATAATATATCGGTTTAGTTTGGACGATGCATTATATTAGTGATTAAAAGCTAATCAATAATAGAAACATCATATTGTGGTTTTAAGTTTTCTTGTTCAGATTCCTTGAAAGAGGGTGAAAGTTGTATAAGATATAGTTTATTGGAAGTGTCAAGCAATTTGAAACATTTCAAAAACAGAATAATGTTGGCATCTAAATTGGAAGCCGCCAGAACTTTTTAAGAGCCATCTAAGTAGTTAAGCTTTTGATATTCCATAGCCCATAAATAGTTTTAGTAACGGAATAAGTATTTATCCTTTTACAAATCCCTGTTGTAGTTTTAGAGCAATCCAGTATTTTCTAGCAACTCATATTTTCCATATTTATATTTCAAGACCATATTCAGCAACCAAACAACGAAATAGGAACAAACATTTTCTTATCGTACAGATTCAAAACAATTTCGGATAGTGCTGGATGAACCAGAAACTCAGAGGAAAATGGAGCAACTAAAGCAAGTCACATTGCAGTTCAATAGAAAATCACGAGTTATGGTGTGGCTTGCATACATTTGGAGAAAAATTAAAATAGTTCTACATAAAAGTTGACTATAGAGAAAAGTATCTCAGAATTTTGTAGAAGTGGTAATCTTAATACCATGATTAACATTTTCTTTCTGCTTGTTTGTTTATATTTTTTGTAGGGTTATGAGGGGGAGACGGGGATTGGAGTGAGTACCTTTAAATATGAAGCTCTGAGAAGGGCTGGAGGGACGCTCACCATTTGTCTCTGCATATTCATATCCATCGTCATAGTCACCAATTGTAATCTTCATAGTCATAAAATCTTCCTTATAATCCAACTCTGTTTATCTTACGAGGCATGGGGACGCTTTAAGATATGCCTAAGAAATAAACATGAGTTAATTCCTACAGAACAAAAAGACCACACTGTGCATGCTTCACCCTTCAATTAAAATGTAATCATGCCTCGAAGATAACAGTGTCGCGATGAAAACATTTCAGATCCAATTCAACCAACAGGAAATGCTCACCCAAGCAATACCGTAAATCCAGAAAAACAAATAACTGGGTGAGTAAGCAAATCTCAACTTCCTGTCCGACAAAATAAGCCGCCAGTTTCAATCGATTGGAACAAGCTTTCAAAAGTAAGATAGAAAAATTCTACTTCCTTACAAATCTGCAGACATGTAAACGTAAATGGATGCCTTTTATCTACAAGTTTTCTTATGTTTATCCTTTTTTTTTATACTAATGTCTGTAACAAATAAAACATTTTCATTTTAATTACAAATTTTTCTCCATTCCTGCAGAGTTAGTGACAAAGTTTTCACTTCTTGATAGGAGCTATATAATATAAGTTGGTATGCAAAACCTGAGAGCTACAAAGCATTAAGTATTAGATTGCTACAGCAATCAGCGCACAGTTAACAAGGAAACACTTCTCCTGCTGAAATGTCATTAACTGCGGTATCCCACATGGATTCAGGATTACAAATTCCGAACAGAGGTAAAAACTTAACCATGATAAGCTGAATACACCCGGTGAGGGTAAGTATTTACCCTAGACAAACGTAAAACTGCTGAGGATGATAAACGTTCTAGTAATTTTCAATCAATCCACAAGATTAAGTGGCAATAACGTCTACTGGTCCAAAATTTACTCACACACTGTGATTGATCAAAAATGTTACATTTCTTAAGTAATGAAGTAAACATCACTCCAGTTAATTCATCGAATTAAATGAGAATATTTACATTAAAAGTCCATTAACGAAAAATTGATCGGTCTAATAACCCTACAATCCTCTGCCACAGGAACCAGCCTTCTATCCTGTGGAACAATGTTTTACTGATTTTGGAAATTGGCCTTTACTTATGGGAACCATAGAACTATTATCTAGCCAATAACAGTGAGCACATACAGAGTTCCACAATAATTAACTTGCATAGACTTCTTCCACATGAAAAAAAAGGTGCAGATTAAAGATTGAAACAATACAGAAAGAATTTAAAGAAAATAAATAAGCATGGTTATTGGGGTTTCTCCGTCTCCAACCTACAGGTCCGGAGCTTTGTCTAGAGAATTGAAGAATGAGGAAGAGGAATTGTACTTTAAGCTTACCTTAGTTTCAATTCCGGCGAAGTGTTTTCTCTTAAGGGCGCGTTTAGTAATATGCCTCTTCAAGCTTTCAATTATCTTTTTCTTGTCTTTTGTTGGTAAAAGTAAAAACACGGGGCCTCACACTTTCCTTTCTTTTTTGTTTAAAATAGGATAGGGCAGAGGAAAATGGGAAAGGAATTATAAATAAAGTAAAAATTCATGTATTTAATCAATTAAGCTTGTAAGATTTTTTGAATTTTAATATTTTGAGTCATTCAGTTAAATTCTATTTTACCCTCTTTTATCTAGCCATAATTATTTATAACTAATTTAGTATATATGTATTGCACGTGTATTTTATTGTTAATATATTATAATTTTTTATTTGATTTGTTTTAGTATACTATTTTAGATTAGTGCCCTAGTAATAAATAAATAAAGTGTTTTTAATTTACAAGGCATATCTTTACCCTTAATATTTTTAAAAAAAAATTAATTGTTGATTAACAATTAATATTGTTGAACTTATGTCAAAATATAAATTCATATTATTTACTCTTTTGAATTTATGTCGGTTCCTAGAAATTCATGTTGTTGAACTTATACCCTTAATTAAACTTATACACTAATGCATAAAGCGTAATTTATGTCAAGCGGTATAACTTATGCCAAAATTTATGTTTTGCGAATTTCTTATTTATTTTTTGTTGTTAGGGACATTTTTATCATTCTTTTGCTTAAATTATTTGAAGGACAAAATTTAAAAAACTATAAATTTGAGAGGCAAAAATTAAAGACTACTTCAAAATAAGGGTATTTATGCAAATGGCTTGAGTTAAGAAACATATGTTATAATCATAATTTTCTCTTGACTATTATATGTTGCATTTGAAATGGCTCAATATGATTTTTTTCATATAATTTTTGTTAGATAAGTAATATTAAATGTTTATTAATACATACATATAAGAAAAAATTTTATCGGGTAAAATTTTAATTGAACTAAAGTTCTCAATAATAGAACTTTCTAGATAATTCAAGTAAGAAAAAATGTAAAAAGCTAAATTTTAGTGATTTAAATTTTGAAATATTAAAATAATTAAGTGAAAATTATGTCATAATATTAGAATTAGGCGGGGCGCGAACGCAAGCCTCCGCCTATTGATACTGTCGAATATATATGTTTCTCTTTGATGTGATTTATAGTCATCCAACTTCAAATTTTTCTTTGTATTAGTCAATGTGGGATATTTTAAATATTATTAAAAATAGGTAAATAATAATTTTATCTATTGTGGAATAATAATGGATACAAAAGGACTGATCAATATTTATTAAACATCACCTTACTTTATAACATAGTATAAATTATTGTTGATTATTTCTTAATATATAGTAGTAACAATAATATTATATATACTAGTTTATGGATATGTGTTTATGCGTGTATATCCATATTAAATAATTAAATATATAGTTGAATAAGTGTAAATTCAAAATGATTAAACGGGCGTTTAGTTATCTTAGCTTATTAATCATACTTTGATGATGATTTAAGTATAAAGCGTGACAAAGATCACAAATAAAATGAATAACTTTTTTCAATATTTATACGAGAGAAGTGCAAAATTACATAAAATTCAAGTTACCATGAAGGACATAAAGAAATCACATGCCAAAGTAAATTTAATTTGCAGGTTTGAGGTTGCTTCTATCAAGTTTTATGGACATTTCATATAAACCCAAAGGAAATACCATGAGAAAATAGTATGAAAAACTATCAAAAAAGAAGAAAAAAATGCAACAACTTTATATTATCTATTAAAGGTGTAAGTATGATCATTGACACAAAGACATATATTTTTCATATTGAATGTGCTTAATGGTATAGATCTTCATTAGAGGATTGTGTATAAATACTATTATAACCGGTAGAAGCTTAGAAGATGAAATAATTAGAAGGTGAAAGGTAATCTATGAAATAATAATTAAAAAATATATAAAAGTGTAACCTACAATAATTATGAGATGGAAATAATTCCTCCTCACTTACTCAGTTCAATAATAATAATAATAATAATAATAATAATAATAATAGTAGTAGTAGTATTAGTAGTAATAATAATATTAGTGAATAATATTATAATAGTAATAATAATAATAATAATAATAGTAATAGTAATATATATAATAGTAATAATAATAATAATAGTAATAACAGTATATAATAGTAATAATAATAATAATAATAATATACCCACTGATGGAGCTGACCAAAATCCGTTCTAATGATAATATGCTAGTGATGCTGATAATATCGGATTATCTTCTACACCTAGAGCATCAACTTCTCGAATCAGAGAGAAGATACTTCTAGATCCAAGTGAGATGTAGTTCCCGGGTAAGAGATGATCACGTTGATAACATTAAAATTGAAAAATCATATTGTGACTCATAATATGGAGCCTACTCTTTCTGATATGAATTTTTCAACTGGTTTATAATGATTCACAAAAAATAAAATAATAATAATAATAATAATAAGTGAAAAGCCTTAAACAACAACAACAACAACATAGCAAGCAAACAACTAACAACAATAACAATAATAATAATAATAATATATATAATAGTAATAATAATAATAACAATAACAACAACAACAGCAACATAACAACAACAATAATAATAAAGTGAAAAACCCTTAAACAACAACAACAACATCAATAACAACAACAACAACAACAACAACAATAATAATAATAATAATAAAGTGAAAAACCACTTAAACAACAACAACATACAACAATAATAATAATAATAATAAAAGTGAAAAGCCCAGCAAACAACAACAACAAAAATAATAATAATAATAAGTGAAAAGCCCTTATCTTAAGTTGGATTATCATTTTACCCCACAGCAATAAATAAAAATATAATAAAATATCTAATTAAATAGTAATATTTAACCATCGAATATGTTACACCCCGTAAGATTTTCGGCACTTAGATGGTCTATTCGCGTTGGTTAGCATATTTGAAAGCCATACGTGCTAGAAAAGGCCGGGAAGAGATCGGACGGCTTGCCTGTCGAACCATGTGGAAGGGCGGGCGAGCCCCTCACGCGATGTGCGTATCCACAGAGGGAGGGCCCCGCGTTGGCTCCGTGACGTTGAGCTGTCAGGCCCAAGTATATAAAGCCCCACTTCGGTTTAAGTGATATATCATTAGATAATTCCGAAACGTAAGAGAAGCGAGAGAGAAGACGAAGAGTTAAATAAAATATCATTAAAATTCTGTCAAACGTAGTTCAAATCAAGTGCAACCTCAGTGCAGGGTATTTAGCGGCGGAAGCATTCCTGATTTTGTTTCACCAATACGTTAGATAAATCGTCATTTCTGGATGAGGTAAGTAGAATTCTTTCAGCTAGTGTTAATGTGCTCCCTAATCTTAAAGTGAATACTTCTCACTTCCGGACTTCCGAGAAAGAGCAAGTTTTGACCGTCTTTTCGATAAGCCTAAGTTTAGGCTATAAATATATCGAAAGTGGCGTTGTCTTCGAGAATAGTGATGTATTTAGCACTAATTGACGTGTATATGAATGCGGTTGGGAGAAATAGGCTGGAGTACTAGCAGGCTTCGTCCGACGGTCGGATAACTCGAGGTTAAGGTATGTAAAGCCCAGTTTCTTCGACAAGTTAGTAGCTTTAGTCTTGATTATCATAGTAGACTCCCGTAATTGAGTTCCGGAGTTAAATGAGAATTGAGTAAGTTCGTCATCTGGTTTTTGCGTTGTTGTATCGTACTCGGTCCAAAAGTTAGTAAAGCATGCGCCCAATGGCGAGTTATCATTCTAGATTCGGTATAGCTTATTATATGTGATTAGAAAGCATGTTATTAGAATAAAGTCTGATTTTCATATAAGCTAGTAAAGTAAATCGAGATAGATAGACAGTATTTTGGCTACGGGCCAGCCATTGAGCAGATGATATCTTGGCTCACGGTGTAGCCATTCGGGCAGATGATATCTTCGCTACGAATTAGCCACACGGTTAGATAAAGATTACGAATCGGTATAAATAGTATAAAGATCGGACTCATCTGAGAAGAGATCGAATAAGAAATTAGAAGTCGGATAGTATTTTCGGTTAAACATGTGCTAAATATATGTGCTTATTGTTTGTTGAAACTTGATATTTATTTGTGAGGCATCTTATTGGCGTCCTCGCCTTTGGGATTGTGTCGTGTAAGCCCCTTTGGCCCGGGTGAGTTCGTCACTCCAAGGAGTGGCATGCATGCAGTTTGGACGAAGATGGGATGAAGCTTTCCCCATATCGGGGCGTCGCACTACGGTACATGTAGCCTGACTTGAGCACAAGCGCCCGGGGAACGGATACGGTTTCAAATAGGATCACGGTATAGGAGTCCTCAGGACTTAGACACGGTTATTTATATCGCGGGCTATGGCCCGAGCCGGAGCCCAGGGGGCGGCGAAGGTGCTCCTAGTTGTAGTAGTGAGTGGAGTGACTTATTTTTGGCTGGTTTGACCGGGTAGGGGTATATGGGTGTTTGCTTGCTTGGCGCCGCTCCAGGCTTATGGGGGTTGAGTGTGTGGCTCTTACCTTGCTACACGTATATCTATTTATGTGCTGCTATACTAGTTAATAGACAACGGAATTCGTCGCTCTACAGGTGCGCTCCTGCCCTATCAGTGCAGAAAGCACGATTCAATTCATGCTCGGCTTCTTGATTGATTATCTCCTGCTATTCAGCATTTGCTAGTTATGTGTTTACTATTCGGTTGTATTATTTCAGTTGCTTTGCATACTCGGTACCGCGAAATGCGACACCCGTCAAGCCATTTGCATTCGCACTGCCGGTACTCATAGACGAGGAGACGATCCTCGTGAGATTTCAACCAGCTATAGAGTCATCAGCTCCTGTCATCCGTCTGATTCCAGAGGTGTAGCTCTTTTCCTTTTGTTGTACGGTATGGGTAGGTGGAATTTGTCCGTCATTTCTATCATTACTCATAGAGGCTTGTAGATTGTATGTGTATTTATCTCCCTGTGGTCAATTGAAGCCGGTCGTGTGACCGTGAAGTTTGTTATATAAATTGTTTAGCATGTCTGTTTACGTTGGCCGTGTGGGGGCCATAGTTTGATAAGTAGTGGTAACCTTGTCGGTCACGTAGTATTCAGTAATCTCTATGTTGAGTTTCGAGATGACCAAACTGACATGGTGGCCTTGTCGGCCGCATAGTTCCTTGTTGTGAGTATGTTTCTTGTTAACTGTTATTACATACACAGGTAGCTATAGGCCAGTTGGCCATTTACAGCCGTTATATAACCTTTGTTTCGAAACACGAGATAGAGCTAGCCGGGCACGAGATGCCTGAAGCCTGATTAGAAATCCAGGAGTCTTAGGAGCACAGGTGATCATACCCCGAGGCGGGCGTGACAGAATATCTAATATATATATATATATATATTATTCTTATTATTATTATTATTATTTATCAATTATTTATTATTTAATTATTTATTTAATTTTTTTTACTTTACGTCTTTGTTGTTTTTTATTATAGAAAGTTGAGTTGTTTGATGTTTGATTAAGTATTTAAATTTTAAAATATTAATATTTTATTTTTTTTAGTTTTTCTGTTTTTTTAAAAAAAAAGTTTCAATATTTGTTAATTTTGGTTTTTTTTAAAAAAATTGTTTGATAATATATATATATATATATAAAATATTTAATACTTATATTAATATTTAATTAAATATTTTATTATTTTTGAATTTACTATAAGAGCAAAAATGGTAATTCGGCACCCAGGTAAGGGCTTCCCACTTATATAATAATATGATTATTGTTGTTATTATTATTATTATTATTATTATTATTATTATTATTATTATTATTATTATTATTATTATTATTATTATTATTATTGTTACACCCAGTAAGTTTCTAGCATTTAGTCGGCCTATTCATGTTGGTTGAGAGTTTTAGAATGCCATACGTATGAGGAAGAGGGCCCGGGAAGGTCGAACGAGTTCCAAGTTGGGATTTAGCGAGAGGCCGAACCAAGCTACCTAGAGGGGAAAAGTGGCACGGAGCGAATCGGCGCATTAGCCAACATGGCACGGAGAGATCGGCGCGTTAGCCAACATGGCACGGAGCGAATCGGCGCATTGGGTAATGTGCCACGTTGCCTTGTCTGTTGCCTCCAAGTATATAAGGGTCTCACACTTAAAAGTTAAGTTATAATTTATAAACCACGAGCAATAGAGGATAGGGATGAAGGAGAATTATAATTTTCATCCAATTCTGTTGCTTCATGTCCAAATTCAAAATTAGCAGTTATCAAAAGTATAAAAATTTCGCAGAACGCTGCAGGAGTTAGTTTCATGAAATTCGCCCGGCGAATCGTGCATCACGCCGAGCCAAAGTTGTTGGAATTGCTCCAAACTAGTGTCAATACGATCCTAGGCTTAAAGTAAGCATTTCTCCCTTCTAGATTCTCAAGAAATAACGAGGTTTCGAATGATCATTAAATGAAATTGGAATATAGTTAATATTTATTAAAGTTTTCCTTTTTGCTGAATTTAGTGTTAAAACTAGTCCTATATTTTGATAACACGATTTTAGTTGAGAAGAGCGGTTGAACACGAGCAGAAAGCTACTTGATTAATCGGTAAGCTTGGCCCGATCGAGGTATGTTAAGGCATTTTCTTTCGGCAAGTTAGTTTCTTGACATAATAATCGGTATGAATCCCAATAAAGTATGTTAGGAGTATGTTACCATGTTTAGTTGTCGTTGTTAGTTGAGACCATTATTTGTATTATTTTAAAATTTGGACTTATACTGTAGCTTCCGTGACCGCCCCAGGGTTAATAGATGTGTCATTTCGCCCGCCGAGCGAGATACGTTGATCTGGAGCGGCATGCCGTCCGCAAAGGACGAAGATGGAGATCGATCTCTATTATTTGTCGTGATTTGGCCTTATACACACCCCCGCCGAGCCCATACGCTCGGGTGTGGGCTCTTCGAGTCCTCGAACTTCCGAGGCACAACTATAGTCGAGGCGGCGGGCCCGATTCTGCTGGACCCCGGGATCGACGGGACGCTTATAGTTGGTAGTTGACTCAGTATGTCCTGGATAGGGGTATATAGATTGGTCATACTCACTAGGGCTAATGGAGGCCCAAGTGGGTTGTCAGCATCTTTGATTGTACCTTAAACATGGGGGCCACGTAAGGTTTATGTTGCTTTAGTTGCGATAGTTAGACATTAGGACGCCTCGTTTGTCGGGTATGACCCTTACCCTCCGTATTACGGTTATGCTTAGTCCTGATTTCACTACTTCAGTCAGCTTCCGTTTTCCTTACTTGATTATTGTCGGTTCTATTTTCTTACTTTTCCCGGTTATTTAAAAGTTACTAATTTACATACTCAAGTACTGTGGTGCGCGCCCTCTTTGGGCGCTACATTACTTACTGCCGAGTGCGAGATAGACGAGGAGCATGTCCCTCATGGTCAATCAGCCGTACAGAGCCATCAACTCCTTTCTTTGACTTGTGTGATAGAGTTTATTTCTTTTGTTTTGTATAGTATGGGTAGATGAGATTTTGTCGACCATCTTATTACTCTAGAGGCTTGAAGATTGTATTACTTCCCTCTGTGGTTAGTTTATATCGGTCGTGTAGGGCCCATATGTGTTTTTAGACTATGTGTGTTGGCCGTGTGGGGCCCTATTTAGTTGTTGATTGGTTGCCTTGTAGGTCATAGCTCGGTTAGCATCGACTTTTACTTACGGTTATAACTAGTCCTCGGTTATTTTAGACTTAGTCGAGATTGTGTAGCCAGAGGTATGTGGTTATTGTTGTTCATAAGTTGCATTATATACATGTATGTGGAGTAGTTGACTTCAGTCAATTGTGAAATGAATGCCATAATCTTATTGTAGATTACTGTATTGGACTTTTCTGCGTTTTAGGGTTTGGATAGTCCATATTACAAGGGAGACTCTGCCGAAATTTCTCCAGAATAAGTAATTGCAAGGTTAAGATTCTTGTAAGTGAGGTTAACATTCGGACGAATGTTCTTATTAGAGGAAGGATGTTACACCCCGTAAGTTTATAGCGTTTAGTCGGCCTATTCGCATATTGGTTGAAGTTTTTAGAATGCCATAAGTACGAGGAAGGGCAGGGAAGGGGTCAACGCGGTGCCAGGTGGGATTTTGCGAGAGGAGGCCGGAGCCAAGGCACGGAGGGCAAGTCGCACGGAGCGAGAATCGACGCGTTAGTCAACGTGAGCGCGGAGTAGAATCAGCGCATTGGGCGACGTGCCATGATGACAACCCGCAAGTTAATACGGGTTGTACAAGTAATATAGTGGCCCTTTTTAGGCAGGAATGTCGAACCCACGGGGACTGGACTATAGAGGTAAAACCTTCTTGAGTGTTAATTTACTATAACTCTCTAATGGAGACAACGGTGTAGAAAGGTTTTATATTTTGGAAACTATTTTATACTAAAGTAAGATATTTATACAATTGAGTCTGAACTATGAATGTGAGCATCTTGAGGCTAAACCGAACATGTAAAGAAATCAATTATCGTATACATGGTTTATCTTTTCTCTAGGTTGCTAGTCGGAACTTATGCCTATGGATTAAGTATTTAACCCAACTTAAGAATCATGAACCTTCCACCTACATTTCTGTGATAAGAAGAAATTCATGTTCTAGCCATACAAAACCGATTCCACACTTGACTAATGGCTTTGGAGTATATTTCTATAGAAGGTGATCAATTCCCCATTTTTCCAAACCAAGAAAAGATCATATCCTATTAATTCACAACTTTCCAGTTCCTTGCCCTCTCTGGTGAAACCGGACTTTTTGGATTTACATTAACATTGGCCAGATATTAACGTAGTAAGAACAAGAATTAAATAGAACAACCAGAAGAAAAGATGAAATAACCGGATAATCAATAACTGCATTTCAATACAGTAGTTCATAACCTCAGCAAGAAAGGGATTTGGCCATGTTTGTGGATTGAACATCATTAAATGAATGGAAATCATGCAAACAATTGAAAAGAAGAAAGAAAGGGAATAGAGAAAACCTAAAATTTTCAAAATTATAAAAGCTACTTTTTGTAACCCGTTCTTGCTCCACCAAGTGAGAATAATTAAAAATGAACCTAAGTGTTCTCATTATAATAGGGATAATTTTCCCGGAATAACAAGCAACGTCTCACGGAGTGCATGCGGAGCACTGCCTCCGTGACCGCCGGTCTACTTCTGAAGCTCTCTGGAAATTGGCCGCCGGTGAGTGCTCCCAACGTGGCACGGCATGCAGGCATGCCCGGCGTGCCACGGTGCAATCGCGGACCCTCTACGGAATGTCAAGGTACGGGAAATTAATTCCAACGTGCCACGGCTTGATCATGGACCTCACTGGAATTTCTTGCATTTGTAATTCCCGGGCAGGCGCTCCGCGATGGCGTGTCACGGCTCCATCGCGGAGCCCTTGTATTCCTTGCTTCTCCAAGCAGCTCCCTTGCTCGTTCCCTAGTTCATCCTTGATTTCTCCCAACATGTAATTTAACTTCATAAAAAGTGTGTTTTTTCTGCAAACAACGCTAATCATGTTGGTTAGTATAAAATCACACTTAGTACAATTTCGTGAGAATGTACACACATTGTTGGACAAACAAGGCAAAAGCTACACATTTGAGTATCAATTTGGCATATAAATATTCCCCTGATCACCTACCCCACACTTAAAATCTTGTTCGTCCTCGAACAATGCTTATACACCTCATGAAAGTGAAGTATATCCCATCATGGCTACTTTGTCACTTAATCCGAGCTACGGTTATACCGATTATGTTCACAACAAATCATCAAGAAAACATGCATAGTATCATCATTACAATGACACTTAATAAATCAAGACCTCCTAGCTCAAGAATCGACTCTCGATATCTCGGCAGAACTCATGCAAATTAGCTGACCAAGATATCCGGCAATTTATTCTATCTCGTCAATGTGTGCCCTCACAACATAAGAGATTCCCTGTTTAATCACATGAACTCTAAAGAATTCATGTCGAGTATAGACACTTTAATTTCGCTCACTCTCCCAAAGAATTCACATGCATTGTGTCATGAACCATAAGCTTGCCTCTAGTGTATTACTCCACTAATATATGGATGCGTGATGTAAGATCACGTAGGACTTAACGGGTTGTAATGTAAAGCTACGGAACTACAATTATCTTTGGGCTAACCAATAATATTAACTAGCTTCCTTAAGCGGTTTTTCAATACATCCCACCATCATATTCCGGGCATAAGTTCCTTCTTCCTCCTCCCAACCTTGATGTCTTTCTTAATTAATTTTTTTCAACTTCTTTACCCACACACCCAGACTAAAAACAAAGATTAGTTATTCACTTTATTGTCTTTACATCGGCAAGTGCACCTTTGACTCTTTTCTTTCTTTTCATCCTTTGCTTTTTCCTCTCTTTATTTCTTTTCACCCTTTCACTCCTTTCAACGTGGGGAAAATTATTATATTTTTTTCTTGAGCGCTTAGAGCCGGATTAGGTTACGGACAATGAAGAAGAAAGGGTTAGCTTGGTTTACACCTTTTTGACAAAAGGACAAAAAATGGGCTAAACCAACGGGCTAACTAGAAGTTTGACATTCAAAGGTGGGTATATAAAAAAAAAGAAAAGCGTTAGGCTAAACAAAAACGCCTACATCTTTCCACACTACACTTCCTTCATTTCGTTTCGTATACACACCGGGCAAGTTCTAGACAATCCACATGTATGAATAACCAAACCTCACTATACACTCGATGCACATGCTCAACTCAAGACGACTTCACGGACTCTTTAATGTATTCAATTCAAGAATTCAAAATTAAGCCTCAATCACACCGAATCGAATTCTATGGCAGTGTCTCACATATGTACAAAAATTTGCATGCTTTCTACGAATCATCTTTGCCATATAAATGTTATGTACAACCACCTTAGCCAAGATGTCGTAGCCATAGTGTAGCAACATGCATGTCTCTGACCAACACACCAAAAATAAAAATTTAAAATAACTACTCCTATCGACTACATTTCACTTAAGACGGTCGTCATCCATCCATCATAGGGAACGGTCACTATTTACGACTTCGGTTCAATGGGACTCTTCTCGGCAAAAGAACCAAAAAACAAACTCAGAAAGCCCAAAAGAAAAAAGTAGTTGCAGAAATTTTTAAAAATATCGATAATTTACGATCAACAAAACTATTTACACAACGGCTAACAACATTCAAGCATTTTAGCAACTTCACCGAATATTTACAATACGAAGCATACCCACAAAAGAAACAAGGTCACATTAATTCAAGCAAGCCATGAGAACAAGAGAACATGCGATTATATACCACGACAAGGCAGAATTATTTCCACCTAACTACTCCACCCCATAAAATCGAACTTTGTCCCGGTGTTCATACAATCCCCCAAACATAAAGGTGGGTTGTGAAACTCCCTGATCAGTCAAGTACTCACTTCTTCGTCGGGTGCTGCCGCCTCGTCCCATCATGAGTCTCCACCATCGATCCTCCTCCGACTCAACGTCGGAATCCTCGCGGCATGTCTCCTCGTCGGTGGGGACATCATCATCTACGAGGCTCCACAAAGGCTGGGCCCACCCGACATAGTGCCACAGCATTTTCGCCAAAGTGTCCTAGTGTTATACAACCCTAGATCCTCTGCCGGTCTCCCGCCTATGCGTAAGTAGACATCTGCATCCCGAACATGCGGGACATATGTGGGTATAAGAGCATGTCGCTCGGCTAATGTGAGAAGCTGGCCCCGTGAGTGGTGTCGGGTGCCTTAGTCTTTGTAACATTTATGGCACGCCGCTCCATCGAGGATGTAGTCTAGGGCCTCTTCTCGACCTCAAGGCCCCTCGGGAACGTGATCGGCGACCCGCCGGGCCATTGCACTGTGCCCTTGATACAGCGGGCCCTGTTCATGGCGGATATGATCACGCCCCGGCATTAATCTCAACCCTTTCATCGGGGCATATACTAGGCATACACGATCCCGGGTCACATCCGTCATGTGCAACCCCGGAATCAAACGAGGCAAACAATTTTAAGCCGAGATCTGGCTTCCTGTTCCTGTGCATAGGCGAGTGTCGATGGTAGCCCCTCTCCTTGTCACTTTGCTCCAGCGTGCGTAGGCAGGCTCCACACAATGTCGTCGATATCCGCATAGGGTGGAGTGATATTTAGCTACCGGAGTATGTGGGCGTCCGTGTTTGCGCTAGGATGGCGTGAGGTGGTAAGGCTCAAGTGTGACAATCTGTCCCCTTATCTTGATGGTGTGACTCCACGAGTGTCGGGTTCCCGGTTGGCATAGAACTCCAGTGGGGTGCAGATTGCACTCCTTGGGCTCGTCAAAAATGAGCGTAGCCCGGCAGCGTCAATCCCGTGCACCATACGGGGGAATTCACATTGCCAACGGGTCCCGTGCAATGTGCTCCTCAGGAAGTATTTGTTCTCCTTGTGTTTAGTGTACCACTTCTTCCCTTCCTCGGTCACCCATCTCGTTCCATGTTGGCGCGCTGGCGCGATGGGCCTCTTGGTCTTCTTTTGGGACTCTTGCTCCGGTCTCAATCGTTCCTTCCGTGCTTTGATGTGGATGCGCCCTTACCCTTGTCTGCTTGCCATTGTTCTGTCAATGAGGCAGGTCCCAATGTCGGTCAAGTTAAACTTAGCTTGACTAATGGTTGGGTTTGGCTCGGCCACCGAACACTTAGTCTTCAGCTCTCATTATAGCAACTTGGTAAGATCATATTTATTGCATTGTTACAAACAAAACATACACAAACAAAAAACAACAACAAGCAACCAAAAATTGCCTCGTGCCTTTAGCGGCTTCGGCGGTATAAATTTCATGTACTATTAGGACTTCGTACAGCTAATCACAACATTACCATCGATCACATTTCATTACATAGCACTTAGCTAAAAACAAAAAAATAAGAAAATACTAACAACTCAACCTAAGCAATTTCCCAATTTCTATGTGCTTCGATAATTTCATGCAATTTCACCCAATTTGTTCCCCGAAAATTTCATCGCTTCTTGAGCATAATACGATAAGCACAACACGATTCAATTCACCCAACATGCACAGCCCAACATTTTCACATGTTAACCTCAATTCAACTTTTTATTCACAACCCAACCCTAATATCTTCACAACACTTCAATCCCATATGTATTTATAGCGTTCATATAATCACAACGATACAATGAACAACAATCAACAATCACTTAAATGAATTTAAGCTCAATTTATACATGAGGCAAAGATTATTTCTCTTCCATGCTAGAAATTGAAATATTTAGCCGTGAAGTTGAGTTCAAGAATGTACCTTTAATGGGTAATATCGAAGAAAAGTTGATGAAATTTCGTGTCTACGTCCGTGCCACATTGGGAAGGGGGAAATTTTGGTGTTTGTGCGAGGATGGGAAATGGGGAGAATGAGGCGGTGAGTGTTAAAAAGGGTATTTTCGCGCGGGTCGCCGGTTACCCGATGTGACCCGGCCGCGATTAGCTGCGTCAACGTGTCACGGAGTGCATCGCGAGTGCTTGCCTCCGTGGAAACTGCGGGCCACTCAGCAGGCATTGGAATTTGTAAATTCTAGATTTTGCCTTCCAACGTGTCACGGAGGGATTACCGGAGCATCACCTCCGTGACACGGGCTCCAGCCTTGAGCTCAACTGTTGTTGCCACTTAAAAAAAAACTTTCATACCTCGTTTTTCTCCTTTGCATTCCTTAGCATTTTTCCCTCCGATCAGCTTTGTAATATATCTTACCACAAGAAATCGGTTAAATTCCAAAGTTTTAGGAACAAAATATTTTTATTTTCTATTTACAGCCCCTATATATAAAAATAAATAAAATAAAAAATCTTTTTCTTTTTTTTTTTCTTTCGTATGTACAATTATACAAACTACAATTCACGGGTTGACTCCCGTGCGGCGCTGGTTTACCGTCTCGGCTCGATGTCGTTTAAGCTCATTCTGCCCCTAGGGTGGCCCGGACGTTTTCTTTCAAGCATGTCCTCAAACCCCATCAAAGATCACCTTTATCAGGCTTTCCCATGAACTCTCGAGGCTCAACGCCACAGCCGGCATTTGGTTGCTCAAGCACATTGATAGCCGAGTTCTTCGGTACCACGGCCCGGGAGCTTGGTGGCCTTATGCACATCGAACACCTCCACCTTGTTGTGCTTGCATAGTTAGCTGGCCCGCAGCTACATCTATAAGCGCTTTCCGGTTGCCAAGAAAGGCCGTCCCAAATAAATAGGACTTCGCGTCGGCTCAAAATCCCGGCACAACAAAATCCACCGGGAAGATTACAAGGGAACCCAATTGCACTAGCACGTCCTCCACAATACCATACGGTCTTTCCAAGGAACGATCCACGGAGCTGCAAAATCAACATTTGTAGGTCTAGGACTTCCCTATAGCCCTAACTTCTTGAATCTGAGGTTGGCATCAAGTTAATGCAAGCTCCCAAATCACACAAACCGCGAGCTGCAGATACTTTACTTGGTGTTATTTAGTTGTATGACTCCAGGGATCTTTGAGCTTCGTGGCAACCGGTTTTGTATCCGGAAGTGCACTCCTCTGTAAGAGCCACCGTAGCATATTCGGTCGACTTTGCTTTTGTTGGCCACGATGTCCCTTTATATACTTGGCTTACTTAGGCACTCCACCGCAAAACATCAACAAGAGGTAAGTTAATGTGTACACATTTAAGCACCTCCTTGAACTTTTGAAGGCACGCCTCCTCCTTGTGCTTCTTTAATCGTTCCCAGAGCAGGGGTGGAAGTCTTTCGATTCGGCATCCTTGTGTTTCCCCTCTCTGTCAATGCAGTCCCCAGGCTTAAAGTAAAGCATTTCTCCCTTCTAGATTCTGCGAGAAATAATGAGGTTCGACAATGTTTAGTAAAATTGAATATAGTTAATATTTATATATAAAAGTTTTCCTTTTTCCGAATTTTAGTGTTAAAACTAGTCCTATCTTTTCAGTAACACGATTTTGGTTGAGAAGGGCGGTTGAACACGAGCAGCACCCAGTTAATCGGTAAACAACAGTGAGGTATGTTAAGGCATTTTCTTTCCGCAAGTTAGTTTCTTCAATAATCGGTATGAATCCCAATAAAGTATGTCGGAGTATGTTACCATGTTTAGTTGTGATTTGTTAGTTGAGACTTGTAATTGTATAGTTTTAGGTGGATTATACACCAGTATAGCAAGTGACCGCCCCTGGGTTAATATTTGTGTCGGCTAAGCTCGCCGAGCGAGACCCGTGCTCTATGGAGCGACATGCGCGTCCGCAAGGGGCCGAATGGGGATCCGGATCCTCATATTTGTCGTAGTTGGCCTTATACACACCCCCACCGGCGCTTACGCCGGGAACAGATATCGAGAGTCTCGGACAGGGCACAACTATAGTTAGGGGCCAGCGGGCCCGATTGCGAACCCGGGGATCGGCAGGACGCTTATAGTTGGTAGTTGACTCAATATGACGTGGATAGGGGTATATAGATTGAATGTACTCACTAGGGCTAATGGGGGCCCGGTGGGTTATTCTGCTCTTATTGTACCTTCCCGGCTTATGGGGGCCGGGTAAGGTTTATGTTCTTTAGTTGCGATAGTTAGACGGTAGGATGCCTCATTTGTCGGTATGACCCCTACCCTCCTTATCCATGATTATGTTTGATGATTTCACTACTTCGGTCGCTTGATCCGTTTTCCTTACTTCGATTATTGTCGGTTCTATTTTTCTTACTTTCGGTTATTTAAAGTTACTGCTTTACATGCACTCGGTACCTGTGGTAACGACGCCTCCCCAGGGCGCTACATTGCCTGCAGGTGCGGATAGACAGAGCATGTCCCTCGTAGTCCCAATCGGCCGTCTGAGCCATCGGCTCCTTTCTTCGAGCTTGTGTGATAGGGGTTTATTTCTTTTGTTTGTATAGTATTGGTAGGTCGATTGCCACTGTTCCGACCATCTTAATACTCATAAAGGCTTGCAGATTGTATTACTTCCTGTGGTTAGTTGATATCGGTCATGTGGGGCCCATATGTGTTTTAGACTATGTGTGTTGTTTGTGTGGGGCCCTATTTAGCTTTTGATTGGTGGCCTTATCGGTCATAGCCAGGTTAGCATCGACTTTACTTCCCAGTTATAACTAGATATCATGAGTAGCCCTTGTCGACCTGCATAGGACTCCCTATTTGCTTGTCTCTAGTTAGCTGTTTATTTTCACAGGTGGCTATAGGCCTTGTCGGTAGGAGTTTGTATTCCCCCAGTAGCTATATAGCGGGTGTTTTCTTGATTCTAGAATTAGAGTCGGCACACCGAAGTGCTTAGGCTCGATCGGCTCGGCGGTTCGGGTCTAGTAGGGCACCGGGTGCCGGTCATGCCTCCTAAGGTGGGCGTGACAATTATATTATTATTATTATAATTATTATTATTATTATTATTATTATTATAATTATTATTATTATTATTATAATTATTATTATTATATTATTATTTATTAATTATTTATTATCATTATTATTATTTATTTATTTTAATTTTTCACTTTTTGGATTTCCACTTATATAGTAATAAATATATAAATATGATATGATATGATAAAATATTAATATTTGCATTATTGTCTTAACTAAATTTAAATTTAGTGGAGGGGCAAAATAGTAATTTAAATTTCAGCTTAGGGGCTTTCCTTATATAATAATATGATATATAATACTTTCACTAGCAAAAATTTATAAAAATAAAAATATTTTTAATTTTTTTAATTTTTTTAATTTTTTTAATTTTTTTAATTTTTTTAATTTTTTTATATATATATATATATATATATTACTTACCTAGCAAAAACTTATAAAAATAAAAGTAATAGTGAACTTTGTTATGTCATGTGTAGTATAAAATTCTGCAAATCAACGTGATTTAATTTTACCTGGTTATGGAGATCTGAAATTTTATCATTATAAATAATTGTTGATATATTATAAAATAATAAAAGAACAACAGCAACAATAAATAATACAAATAAAAAAAATAAAAAAAATAAAAAAAATAAAAAAAATAAAAAAAATAAAAAAAATAAAAAAAATAAAAAAAATAAAATATTTTAATATTAAAAATATTAAAGTGTGGCATAGTGGATATAAAGTAGATAAAGTGACAATTATTTGTGGTGTAACTTAAGTAAGCACTAAAGCCATAATCTACTGTCACACCCCACGAAAGAGGCGCGACTAACTCGTACTTAGCGGCCAGGGGGCATTATACTCGTCTATAGTATAACACTTAGGTCATCGGGCCACCTATCACAATCAATTAGAGTAAAAAATTGCACCCACAAGGTCTCAACTATAACAAATACATAACTAAAATGCCGATAAGGCCACAAACTAAATAATATTGTACATACTATGTCCACAAAGCCTATAAAGAGTAAACTAAATTGATGATCGGAACAACGGTCGACCTACCCATAGTGGCAACTCAAAAACTTAAGTTGTAATAGCTAGATCTGACTCCAAGAAGAAAGGAGAATACCAATACATCTGCTAATCTCATTAACCATTACTGTTGACAATTCCAGCCTCTACTTGCACCCGCGACACAAATACAGGTCCTTAGGCGAAGGGATACGATGCGAATGAAATGTACTTGTATGTAAGGCTAAATTATAGGCGATGAGACAACAATCATTAATAAATGAGTCAAAAGCATAATCATATGGAGGACAAAGATAAGTCGAGCTCTATAAAATGTAACTAATAACAACTCACTATAACATGAGTAAACTCAAGATAATTGAACCAGGACTAGGGAAAGACTCAACTTAACTCTGGTAAACTATAATCGGTGGAATCTTATTTGTGCCAATGCAATGCGTGCGGTCACATAAATGCCACATAACAACAAATATATACTTGATGAAATCCTTGAGTATGTATGCGGTGCTCTATCTATTTATCAACCGAATACATTTTGTTAGTTGGCACCTTTATTCCCGATACAATCACTCGGAGGTCTATATGTATAATCTATCTACCCAATGGGTATATGTTCCAATGGTCGTACCATATATTCGTAGGCTCACCAGATACATAATCATAAATAACATAAATGCAACTGTGCATGCTCGTGATATAATTGTACTCAGGCATAACTTCTTACCCTGGTGACTTAATAATAACCCTCTCATGTAATCTTTTTGGAGCAACTGAATAGTGACTCAATTGAAGGGAGCCTTTAGCTCGATACATAACTAGTTATATCTAAGAGGCTAAAGTTATACACATATCTAGGACTCTTACACCGAGTATCTTATCTTAGTTCTTAACTTAACTAATTACTAGCAAGCTTGTATTTATACTTATTTAGATATAGGGAACGTATATACGTGAGAAGAACTCTTTTCTGAACTTGAAAACTCAAACGATAACTCAATAGAAATTTGAACATATAGACATATGACCGAGTATAAGCTGGAAAAGTTCAAGCGCATGCTTTAACATGGGAATCGTATACATTAAGACTTCTCCTTGAAGGGACTTATTAAGACTTGAATTCTTAAACTTATGCAACCTCATACACTTGACTGAGTCATTAGCCTAATTCTCGGAATATGATTACTTGAAACTTCTTAAATTAGCATCACATGTTCAACAAAACTTATGGATATGAAAACATAGCTTAAGGATACGAGACTGCAGGTTCTTTAACTTGGAAACTAGTAGACAGAGTTCTGTAAAGTCTTTGTCTTACAAGCATATAAAACTTATAGCCATAATTCATTGCAATATTAGGACAACTTATACAAGCAGCGGTGGTGAGGAACATTAAGAAAGTTTAACGTCATCGCAAGTAGCTTAGGATCTTTTAGGATTTACCTTTTAAGACTTGGAAGACAATTCAATACTTTGAATAATTAACTTAACACAATCATTTAGAAGCATAGAGGAGAACTTCTTTTAACACGTTACTATTTCACAGACATTCAGCTCTAATTGGTGTGTAAAAGTCAGACATTTAATGTTTTAATTCATCATCTTTTAGCTCTAGTTATCTTACTTGGCTTGACTTCCTTTCCAATTACAATATGTCATCCTACATTTGAACCTTTACTCTTGTGTTAACTATTTCATCAAATTCTACATGCGCTTACTTTATTACTGGTTGTGAGCTTTACTTCTTATGTCATATCTTGTTTATGCTAAACATCATTCAAAGGCCACTGAAATCTATTACAAATAAAAAGTACGTGATTTGCATATCACCTTAAAAGGTATAGTATTTACCTTATTTTTCTTTTTGTTATTAACGTCTCAATTTTTACACTTTGGATTTAGCTATACACACATATATAGAACTTTCAAAGACATATAACATGTCTACTTAATGCCTTAAATTACTCTCAGGGGTTTAATAGCACAAAGTTCTAACGGACTTATAAGCGACATTCAAGACATTTCCTACCGCCTTAGCATATAACTTGGAAGTAAGCATAAGCGTATATGTTCTTAGTTTCATATAATCTATTAACCTTGAGAAATTGCGTATAACCTACCCATAAAAATATTTCCATAGACATATTGATAGATTGCACATTCAAGTTCTACTTTTCAAGTTCGTCGTCGGTTGGTTCGAAAACTCATTAACACACCGCTTACTTTAAGGGAGAATGGAATCTTCCCTTGACCTTACATACTTTAAAATATGCATAAGAGGGTGAACAACTATTGCAAGAAATTTCTATTTCATTATCTCATTTATCCTCGTCTAGCTTACGTTTCTGGCGCTTAAGTTCATTTACGCATTGTCGTCTTACCTTTTTACTATTTGCATGGTAATCATTCTTTAAAACTGTATTTGACATCACATATATGATATAATTTAAGTATAGCTCACATTTTCCATATTTAGGGGTCTCAAAACTCAAATTACAACTATGACAATAATCGTAAAGAATACGCCTTTCTCCGTACATTCGTTCACTTCAAACACTTTTAACTCTTTAAGCTTAGTTTCAAGTATACTAACACCTTAAGGTAGAATCATATATGCCCAAATAGGATTTCAAAAATGTAGGAATTATTTCCCTTCAACAACAAGATTTCGTGTAGAAAATAAGAATAGGGATGCCTTTGCATATACTTGGCTTCATCGTGTTCTTTTAGACAATATTTACTTCTAATTATCAACTTAAGCACCTTCAACTTCCTTAGATTAAAAGCACAAAATGAAGGATGGCTCACTGACCAAGATTCCATCCAGGATTCATGTCCCACCGGGCGGCAAAATGACAACAACACATGACAATTTTTAACACTTGTACATACTTGAAGTGCCATAAACTGGAGAGTTTTTAAGGAGGTTTGATTACCTTGCGTGGTGATAAGCTCCATAAATGTGGAACATAACTCTAACATCTACTTAGATGCTGCTCCCGAAAACAAGGCAACTGGCTTCACACCATAACACACACAAAACGAAGTACATCAAACTTCACTTTTAACTTCTACCTTTAGCTTAGGAATTCATATGAATTAATGAGTAGAAACACTTACCCCTTTCTTGTATTCAAATCCTACCACGAAGGAGTATATTTATAGCTTAATATTGCTCCAAAGATGCAGCAACAACTTCACTAACACGTTCCCCATGCTTTTGCAATTGATTTCCTAGCTTAACTTGTGATTTGGTGATGTTTTGCGTGATGATTTATCATTGATTCCCTTGAGTTTTATTTTCTAGAATATATTTCCAACTTAAAGTGGTGGAATTGGAAGTATGGCACACTAGCCATCGCACCAATTGAAGGGCATGACACGATGGCCAGTGCATTACTAAGCTAGCTCATGCCCTGACTCATTCGTCATGTCATCTATGCATCCGACTCTTGACATCTCCTATTATATACACTTCATATACTCCACTTTTCTCGACATAAGTGTGCAACAACCTTAGTTATTTAACATCAATGTGCTAACGACAGTTCCAAATATCAAAAAAAAATTCGAATTGTAACATCCTCTCCCCAGAAACATTCATTCTCAAATGAGAGTTATATCTCGATAAGCAAAACTTTAGCGATAACACCTTTAACTTTACCTTGCTCTTTATCGTAAACATATGTTCTAGGTATTCATAACCATATCCTTTTTCATTGGCGCGTACCAAACTATATTTATTCTCAATCTACTTATACGTATAATATAGGCATGCTTTAGCACTACACAATCGGTAAAAATTTCTAACCACAAGAAAATTTATACCCTACTATTGGAGTAATGATTAACTCCGATGCCACTTTTTCATTCAACCTTAGGAAACACCATGAGGAGAAGTAAAGATTATAACTTAACCACTTATGTATATATGACTAGTGTCAAATATACCTCAAATGTGAAGATGCTCTTTTACCGTTGCTCTTATCACGACCTATGGTTGCTGATCCTTGAAACCATATTGTATCTCTTCTATCCTCAAAAATTCCGCATCCTTATGAAACGGACTATCCACAATGGTAACATACATTCTGCCTAGGCGACATAGGCAAAATAGGTCCTATCGGCACCGGGCACCACTGCGAAGGAGATGATTGCGTCTCTGCTCTGTCTGTCTTGACAACGGGGGCTAAAAAGAAGCGATGTCTAATCACAAGGGACAAAGAAGGATTGAATCTATAGGAGCGAATATTTGGCCTACCGGGGCGAAACACTACGAAGGGACCGTAGTCACATTGACACGGTTTTCTTACTCTGTTATTCTTAAATGTCGGTACTTGGGAGGCAGTAAATTTGATCCTCCATCTTCTGAGCAAATGTTTGCATATGAGGAATAGTCATATTTGTCTGTGCACTTACTTATACTCTTTCCAAATGGTCCCAATCACACTTTACAAATCAATGAACCCTAATCCCTCATGTTCTACACCATATCTAGAGCATATCAGGCTAAAGAATTAAAGCTAAGGCTATATTCACGAACACTTATGCTACCTTGCTCTAGGTGCAAACTTATTAACTCGAACCTTTCGAAGTTCCCGTGGCAAATGTTGATCCATGAAGGCCTCAGCTCCTCCCACTGGTTGGAGGTGTATTAGTTCCCAGGATCGCTCTCAATCCTCAAACCATAGGATAGCTACATTAAGTAGTCTAAATGATGCCAATTCCACTACCTTTGTTCCCGTAGCCCACATCATACACATTATTATGCATGTATGATCAATGAAATCCTTTGAGTCCTCATATGGGTTTGGTCCAGTAAAGAATGGAGGACTTAGGCTAAAAAACTCACAGATACTAAACTCTTGGAAGTACTTCATCTGGACCTTGTTATCAACTCCAACTATTGATTTTGAATTGCCACCACTCGGGCTAACATACGAAATGCTATCTTAAAATCATCTCTGCGTACACCTAAGGTATAGCCGAGGTGTTGGGGGATCAACAACTCTAACTCCTCTTGGCTCTACCCGGCCGGGACAATAGGAGGGCAAAGTCCTTCCCACAGTAGCTTCAATTGGAACTGGAGGAACTGTAATACGGTGAGCTCACGTCGATCTCTAATCTATCTCTACGATCGGTAGGGGGCAAAGCGGACCCTCTCCACCATTAGTCTTAGATAAATATCATAGTTATCCGCCTTACTAAAGCGGAATTACAGAAACATAAACACGATTTAGATTTCAAGCATCACTTACAACTTCACTCTATAACACAATATATTAATGAACAAAGTGAAACAACTCTAAATATACAATAGCCTCCTAAGTTTTGTCACGCCCCAAAAGCTGGGGGAGGGCGGTGGCTCACGTACCTAAGCGACGGGAGCGGCTATACCTCGTTTATAACTATAACACTTAGGCTGTCTAGGTCACCTGTCATAATCAGCTAAGAGTAAGCAACTAGACCTATAGGGTATCAACTACGATGAAATAAATAATTGAAATACCGACAAGGCTTTAAAATGAATATTAATAATATACATACTAAGTCTATAAAGCCTCTAAAGTATAAGCGGGCGATGGTCGGAACAAGGCTCAGCCTATCGATAACTGTAGCTCAAAACTCAAGCTGCAATAACTAGACCTAGCTCTAAGAAGAAACAAGCATACCCGTACATTTCTTGATCTCATGAACCTCTACTGCAACTAGAAATCTCGGCCTCTATACCCACCACAACATGAACGAGGCCCCAAGCTAAGGGACGTCAATATGAATGAAATGTACTGTTATGTAAGGATGAAACTATAAATGTGAGACAACACAATTATATAATTGAGTCAAAAGCACTAATCATATAGAGGATAGAGGAGCAACTCGCACTACAACAAGAGTGAACTCAAGATAACGGAGACCGGGAGTAGTGGAAGACTCAACCTAGCTCTAGTAGCGTAATCTAACTCGAATCTCATATGTGCCAATAAAATCTATGCAGTCACGTAAATACCACATAACAACAAATATATGCATCAATGAAATTATGAGTATGTATGCATTCACTGTCTATCTACCCAACCGACATACGTTCTATTGGTTAGTCTTTGTCACGCTCCACCTTAGGAGCGTGACTAGCACCTTGCCACATTGGACTACGAGATGACCTGGCTAGACACATACCCTTCTGGTGCATGCCAGCAACATATAGCAAGAAAGCAAACGACTATATCTCAATTGTAAGCAGCCTCCAGGCCGGCGAGGCATGTGCATATAACTTTTTGCATAAGATAGCTAACCCCGGCCAATCACGATAATAAAAGGATCTATCTTGGGCGACAAGAACACCATGTTGGCTAATTCATAACAAAAGGAAGGAAAGCAGTTCTATATAAGCTATAGCCGACAAGGCTACTAACAGATAGCTAAACTAGGGCCCATATGACCAACACACAAAACTTAACATATATAGGCCCTACAGTAATAAGGCACAACTAGCTAGGAACTAAAGACTATGGTCTTACAAGACTCTAGAGTGAAAAATATTGGTGGGACGGGTGCCCTGACCTACGTATAAAACTATACAACATAAGACAGGCAAGCCTCTACAATCTAGAAACTCTGAATGAGAAAGGCTGACCAATTTGTTGACCCTGAATAAGTGTTAGGAGGTCCTAAAACCTGTCTGCTCCCGAACCTGCGAACAAGTATACAACACCCCATGCGTGGGCTTCGGTACAATATGTATCGAGTATGTAGGCAATAATAACTGAATAGAAGCTGAAAGAACAGAAGTAATCAGCGAAAAGAGGCAGAGATTAACTTGTATGCTTTATAACCATAGCCTACATCAAGTAGACAATTATAAAAATAAAATGGCATGCGATTATATATTCATAAGCTATATCTAGCAAGCAGAAGTATGCCAAACAAGAATCTAGATTGGCTGCCATAAGCTTGGAAGGTGAAATCAACATGAGATAACTACACTTGGCCCCCATAAGCCCCAGTAAGTACAATTCAATCTATATACCCTTAACCAAGTCACTATGGTGTCACAAGCAACTATAACCAAACCTATCTAGCCTCTAGAATTTGCAGGTGAGCCTGGGCTCCTGTAACTATATTGATCCCTCTAGGCTTACGCCCAACTGCACCTGGGCTCGCAAGGCTCCATTGAGGTTAGTAATGTCGTTATAGCATAAGGAAAGCTACGTGAATGGAGTTTGATACGGCCTGTAGACGAATATAGTCTTTTTTTAGACATTACATAGCTCCTACGAGCAATGCATGCTTGAATGAAACCCAATGATATAGTTAACCCATCCTGAGGTTGTTTGACGGAGACTAACTAATGTGGGTCAATTCCTATAGAGGTACGATGCTATTGCTAATATAGACATTCAATAGGAATCTAGCTCTTTTAGGCCTAACGAGAACCGCTACTCACCTAAAAGTACATATAGGCTGCCCGGCAGGTACACCCTATGTGCCTATACGACCAACGGGTCCTCGCAACGATTACCACCTATATCAGTTTGGACAGAATAGGGTAAGGTTTGGGGTGACCTAAGTGATATCCTGAAAGTCATCCTAGGACGAGGGTAGCTCATAAGCGAACAGCAAGGTCACTTGAGGACCAACTATTTAGTCCTTTCACTTAGAAACATTATTGTAAATTTGCTACTAATCGGACATGCTCCTAAGTAGTTAGCCTAGCTACTAGTGGAAGCTATATAATCTTGTGTAAGGATGGCAACCAGTGTGTTACTATGGTTCTATTCCCTTAGATGTCAACTTGGTTTGTCAGACTTGTACCTTAGCTCGCTTGAGCAATTCATAGCCCCATAGACAGAGTATATATGGATTTAGCCCTTCCACGGCCCAACATGTACGTGGGTGTACTGCAAGAGTAGCCTAGGCGTTGGCCCATATCTAATCCTGACAAGTTTCCCCCTTAGGAAGTTACTTAGTCTATCAGACTTCTACCAACTGGAGTGGTCTCCTAAGTGACCTATACAACAACGATGAAAGTCGGCGTGAAGCTACTTGGTCACTAAAAGTAGCCAATCATATGGCAGGCTATCGCTCGAGTTCATTTGGCAACCCTAATGCCATCGACTCAAGGTAAGACCATTTTATCACGATTCTGGCCCTGGAGGCATCAAGGTGTGCCAACGACTTGTAGGCGAGCTTTACTTTCTATGTAGGCATCAAATAGAAAGTTAAATCATCGATTGCGCCTATGATATCCAACTGCAAGTTAGGCCCAATAGCTACCCATAAGCTTTTAAGGCCTTGAGTACGACAACGAGGCATTAGAATCCTCTAAACGGTAACGGTGAGCAGGAACGCTACGATATTCCCAGCATTAGTCATACTTAATATACTCTTTCGACGAGGATACTAGGATGCAATCTTAATTCCTCTTGCTGCTTGACTAACCACAACATATATAACCATTATCTACTAGTAACGGCTAATCACAACATACGTGCGTTCAACTCACTTACAAAGGTGGCAGATCATTATCAACTATTCGACGAGAATAACTTGCCCAGAGATTATCCTTAACATACCTCAGTTGATGATTCCTTCTCAATCAATCACCTTTAATCCAGAACTCGTAATTCCTCCATATTCTAGCTTTTACATCGAAATACGACCACCGTTCAACTCTAAAAAGTGGCCAGCAACATTCCCCAAACAACACAACGACCTTAAGTCATAAAATGCCCAATTTAACTAAAATTTTACGAGTTTCAGAGAATTTAGAGGTAGAAATACTTACTTATCGCTGTAGCTAGTTAGGAATTAATTAGAGAGAGTTTCTATAACTTCCTCTTAAGGGACTCCATCGAAAGCTGGGCCAATTTCAAAAATTCAACTCCGTATATACGTTCTTCGTAGGCCTATGAATCATTACTTGAGAAGAATTGATGTTTGGAGGTGATTTGACAACATAATTGGCTAATTTGTGAAACTCTCATCCAAGAGCGCAGTGTCCGAAGTCCTTTATTAAATATTTTAAAATGAGTCAACATTCTCACTTTAACATATATATATATGTTTACACACCACAGTAAATTCTTGACATTTAGATAACCTATTCATGTTGGTTAAGAGTTTTAGAATGCTATACATGCTAAAAAGGCACGGGGAAGACCGGACAAACGCCGCATCGAACCATCGCAAGAGGAGGCAGGCGAGACCCCCTCCGCGATGGCAACGTGCCCCCATGGAGGCCGTCCCTCCGCGATGGCCAACGTGCCACGGAGGGCTGTCCAGGCTCAAGTATATAAACCCCTCCACTTCGGTTTTGATTCATTTCATTATATAATTTCGAGAAAAACGAAGGGAAAGCTTGATGGGGCGAAGGGTTTTGATAAATATTAAAATCTGAATTACGCCGTCAAATGTAGTCAAACTTAAATTAACCTCGGATGCAGTATAAAGCTGCAAAGAACATTCCTACAGAGTTAGTTTCTAGAATTCGACCGGCGAACCATCGTCCTACTAAGCTAAGGTAAGATTAGATTGCTCCAAATTAGTGTTAATACTCTAGCCCTAAAGTGAGTATTTCTCCTTCGGGACTTCCGAGAAATAGCGAGTTTTCGGCTTTTCCGATAAGTCAAAGTTTGGGCTATATATATATTCAAAGTAGTAATTTCTTCCAGAATATTGATAAATTTAGTTCTAATTGCTATGGATGTGACTGCAGTTGGAAGAAATAGCCGGAATATTGGCCGGGTTACGCCGGTTAGCCGGAAAGCCGACCCAGGCGAGGTATGTGAAGCTAGTTTCTTACGGCAAGTTAGTAATTCCAGTACAGCAAACTAGTATAAATTCTAGTAGGGTTTCAGAAACAGTACAACATACCAGTATGTAATTTAGTAAAGAACGTCAGGATATTATCATGTTCGACGAAACTTAGTAAATCAATATAAGTTCCCGTGAAGTATTTGAAATAGAATAGTAGCTTAATATGAATTTTAAGCATATTTAGAAATAGTAAATCATGTTTACCATAAACTTAGTTATACAACATGATTCTCAGCAGAAATATTATATCTTGTTCCAGTATTAGATTCAACCTGAGTATGGCAGAAATTATATATATACCATTACTAGTTCAGTATGTATTATATATGTACACATTACTATCATGTCAGTTTCAGCATGTATCGTACGCGGTTTGTATTATCAGTTGAGACTTGACTACATTGCTTTGGGTTGGATTACTAGCATCCAAGACGCCCGAGTTAATAAACGCGCCGACTCGTCCGCCGGAAGGGAGGATACATTAAGCTCTGAGTGGCATGCCGTCCCTAGGGGACGAAGATGGGATGCCAGTTTGTCCATATTTTCCTTGGTTGGCTTTATACACCCCCGTCGAGCAGGTACGCCCGGGGTGTTGACCCGAAGAAGTCGCCCGGACCAGTGCGATTATAGTTAGGGCTCGGCGGGCCCCGAAGTGCATACAAGGGGACCGACGGGATGCTTATAGTTGCTAGGGGAGATGGGATGACCGGGATAGGTATAGATTGTGTGTTGGTTGTCCTTCCGACTTATGGGGGCAGAGTAAAGTTTATGTGTGCTATGTTATATATGTTATGCTATGTTATGCCATGTTATGTTAGTAATGAATAGATAAATAGTAGAATGCCACGTTACCGGTACGTCTCCTACTCCTTTCGGCATAGTTGAGGGCAGTCTTAAAGTCATGCTTTGATTGAATTCTGATCTATTTCGTTTTATTTAGGTTCTATCGGTTATGTTGCTTATCTTCAGTTATTTCCAATTGTTTCTTTGCATACTCGGTACCGGCCCAAATCTCTTGACACCGTTTGGGCGCTTCATTGCCACTGCGGTACTCATAGAGCGAGGAGCGACCCCTCATGTATTCTAGCCAGCACACGAGTCATCATCTCGTCATCCGGAGCTAGATGACTAGAGGTTTATTCCTTTTTTTATTATGCAAGTATGGTGAAAATTTGGGGCCCTATCGATGTCTGCTCGGTTTTCTTAGAGGCTTGCCGAGATTGTATATTCCCAGTTGCATTTGTACCGGTCGTGTGGTCGTGTGTATGTTTGTTGTTTATGATGGCCATGTGGGGACTTATTCAGTTGGTAGTGGTGACCTTCTTGGTCATGTAGCGGTTGCTTACTTGTTTTCTTGATTGAAATAACTGAAACGGCATGGTGGCCTTGTCGGCCCGCATAGGTTCCCTATTAATTCGGTTGATGCAGGTAGGTGGTTTCTTACAGGTGGCTATAGGCCTAGTCGGCCGGAGGCTGTATTTACAACCGTTATATAGCGATCATTTTCTTGAATCGAGTTAAATGACTGGCACGAGAAATTAGCAGAGCTCATTAGTCGGCCGATCCGAAGTCCTAGTAGGGCACGGGTGCCGATCACGCCTCCTAAGGCGGGGCGTGACAAACTTTGTATCAGGCGAGTCGTATCCCGAGTGCAAGCCGTGCTAAGTAGAATCTAATCTATGGATGTGTTGTGCACCTCATACTATAGGCGAGGTCACTTAAAAAACATGATAGGATGGTTTCTTTTTTATTCTTACTCGGTCGTCTTTGTAGAGCGGTAATATAGGGTTGAGTCCCTAGAGCTTCCTATATTCTTTGGTAACGAGATAAAATGTCGAGACCGACGATATCCTATCATAGGCCGGGTGGACAACTGCGACCGGGGAAGGCACCGACGGGATTTCCTCACCCTCGTTTAGACTCAACCCGATCGGAGGGCGATACGCGAGCATCATCCAACCTTATCGGCGAGTCTCTCCACCACATCAAGAACCACTGGGCAACACCACCTTCAACGGTCCCTATACCGATACCTTCCGACTAGGAGGTCGAAGTGTAGTAGTCGGGATTGCTGAAATGATAGTTTTGCTCGACGTCAGCCGATGCGGTCTACATTTGCAAAGTTGTCCGATGCACAGTAGTTCGAGGGCCAAGAATTTTAGCTGCGAATCCCCCACCGGTTCACAGTCTGAGCCTAGGACGAGAGGAACCTCGGGATTTTATAGACTAGATGCGAGAGAATTTTCAAAGTTATGCATGCCACGCCTACGAAATCGTTGAATTGGAAACATTACAGTTTACGGGATATCGTCGTGTTGTGGTATGAGAAAGTTTAGGAGAAAGGTCGAGGGAGAGATGTTTCCCCCATTTGAGTCAAGCTTCTCGGGGAGATTTTTTGGATCATTATTTGCAGAGGAGATTCGACAAGCCCGGGTGGATCGGTTTTACATTTGGAGCGAGGGCCATGAGTGTTCGGGGAATACGCCTTGCGGTTTGATTCTTTATCTGAGTAATACTATGGAGCCTTTGATGATACCATGGCGTCGAGTACGCTTCATGATGGGGTTGAACCGGAGTATGTTGAGACTTGTTTTACGGCTACAACTGCGAGAGGACATGGATATTGCCGAGTTCGAGAATTCGCCCGAGAATATTGAGGGCATCAAGCGCGACGTGAGGAGATCATGAGGACCCGACGAAACAGTCTTGTGAGGATAGGCCGATCAAGTTACGAGAGGAGGCTCGGGAGGACCCAGGCCACCGGTGTCGAGATAGGCCCGCCGGACCCCGCCTCCACCACGGCGAGTGATTTAGTCGCACAGGGAGGTGAGCGAGAACCGACCAGGCTCGCGAGACCGCGAGATTCACCACTATAGGGAGGGCGGAGGTAGACTAGGTATACCCTACCACTTTGCCCTATATGCGATCGTAGCCATTACGGAGCATGTAGGTACGGCTCCACCGGATGTTATATTTGTGGCAAGAGGGTCATGGAAGGGGTGTCAGCCGAGGTCGAGGAGGACCGGGATGGCGGGGACGGGGCATCCCGATAGGGTCACGAGCTTGACATCCTCGGTAGCGCGACCCTCGGCTTTAGCGAGGCAAAGGGCGGGGCGGATCCCGGGGGCCTCCACGCGGTGTGAGTCCAAGCCGCACATATGCTTTACCAAGGAGGCAAGATTGAAGCGTCACACGATTTTGTGGCAGTATGATGACTATCACGCTCATACCTACTTATGTATTGATTGATCGGGATCTACTTTGTACTATGTTACCCCATTTGTGGCTCGAAAGTATAGTGTTGCACCAAAATTGCCCGGCCAATCCTTTTCGATATCCACACCCGTCGGTGACTCCATCATAGCCGAAGGGTCTATCGGTGTACGGTAGAGGTTGGCGTGCGTCGGACCACGATAGATACGGTAGTAGAATTAGAGATGGTTGATTTCGACGCCATTATGGGTATGGATCGGTTGGCTCCGTGCTATGCAAATGTAAGTCTTTGGACCAGAACGGTCCGATTCCACTTTCTAGGGAGGCAATACGAGAGTGGAAGGAGGTAGTACGGTTACGCCGAAGGTAAGGTTTATTTCCTATCTTTAGGCGAGGAAGTTGATAGCTAGGGGTGCATTTACCACTTGTCGAGTTCGGGATGTTTAAGTAAGCTTCCATCTCTCGGTCTGTTCAGTGGTGAATAATTCCCGGATATATTTCGGAATAGAATTACACAGTATTCCCTAGAAAGGAAAATAGATTTTGCAATTGATTTCTACCGGGAACTCGGGTCATATCCAATTCCTCCGTCATCAAAGTATGGCTCTCTGCGAACTCGGGAGAATAAAGGAAGCAGCTTAAAGATCTGTTAGATAAGGGCTTTACCGGACGTACTTAACCTTGGGGTGCGCCGGTTCTATTTGTGAGAAAGCAGGGCTCACTCCACATGTGTATAGACTACCGACAATTGAATAAGGTTACGGTCAAGAATAAGTATCCGCTTCCCGAGAATAGATGATTTGTTATATCGATTCTGAGGGGGCCAAATATTTTTCTAAGATGAAACCCGGTTCGGATACCATCGAGGTTTTGAGTTCGTGAAAGGACATTCCAAAGACTTCCTTGAGACGAGATCTGACCATTTTGAATTCTAGTCATGTCCTTTGGGCTGACGAATGCCCAAATAGTATTTATGGACACGATGAATAACATCTTGAACCATACCTTGACCTATTATTATTAGTGTTTATTGACGATATTTTGAGTGTATTCTCGCTCGAAGCGGACCACCGGAGCTCATTTAGGACGGTGCTCCGGATTCTCAAGGATCATCATTTGTATGCCAAGTTCTCTAAATGTGAATTTTGGTTGAATTCAGTAGCTTTCTTGGGACACATCGTGTCGGATCTTGTATACGAGGTAGACACGTAGAAAATAGAAGCAATAAAGAACATGGCGGACCTACCCTCCGGCGGAGTCCGCGATTTTAAGATTGCTTGAGGAACTATAGGAGATTTGTTGAGATTCTCCACCATACTTGGCACCTCGACTAGTGATGCAAAACGATAAGGATTTCGGTGGATGAGGCATGAAGCGGAGTTTCGGGGATTTCAAGAGCAGGTTGACCTCGGCCCAAGAATATTGAGGGCATCAAGAAGCTGGCGGCGAGGAGATCATGAGGACCGGCAGAACGGTGCCATAGGGTTAGGCCGGTCAAGGATTACGAGGGGGGAGGCTGGGGGCCCGAGGCCCGATTGTCGAATGAGCGCCCAGACCCCGCCTCCACCCACAGTCGCGAAGGCGAGATTTAGTCACGAGGCCGATCGGAGACCGAGCGGAGGCTGCGAGACCGCGAGATTCACCACCTCTGAGAGGAGGGAGGAGCGAGTCGTATACCACTGCCACTTTGTCCTATATGCGATCCAGCGCCATTATGGGCATGCGGTATGGATCCACCGAATGTTATGTTTTTGTGGCCAAGAGGGTCATCGATGAGAGATTGTCTAGCCGGAGTCGGGAGGACCGGGATAGGCGGGGCGAAAGGGGCATCCACGGGGGTCCACGAGTTCGGTATCCTCGGCGGGCGCGAGGCCCTCGGTTTGAAGCGAGGCCGGGGCAGATCGGGGGCCTCTAGTGTAGGTGTGGGTCCAAGCCGCACATATGCCTTACCGGGGAGGAAGGATTGAGCGTCCCTAATGTTGAATTATGATAGTACATGCACTCATACCTGCTTATGTATTGATTGATCAGGATCTACTTTATCCTACATTACCCCATTTGTGGACCGAAAGTTCAGTGTTGTATCAGAGTTGCTTCAGCAACCCTTTTGTCATCTACACCCGTCGGTGACTCCATTATTGTAGGAGGGTTTATGGGGGTGTACAATAGGGTTCTTTGATGGTGGACCACAATAGATTTAGTAAATTAGAGATGGTTGATTTCGACGCCATTATGGGCATGGATTGGTAGGCTTCGTGCTATGCAAATGTAGAATCTTTGGACCAAGGCAGTCAGGTTCCACTCGAGGTGGCGGTACAAGAGTGGAAGAGACGTGCAATTCGCCAAAAGGTAGGTTTATTTCTATCTTCGGCGAAAGTATATAACTAAGGGTACATTTACCACATTGTCGAGAGTTAAAGGGATGTTCGAGTAGAGCGTCCAACTCTCGGTTTGTTCAGTGGTGAATGAATTCCAGATGTATTTTCCGAGATGAGTTACACATTCCTCTAAAGGGAAATAGATTTTGCAATTGATTTACGGGAACTCGGCCCATATTAATTCCCTCCGTATCGTATGTCTCCTAATAAACTTAGAGAATTAAGGAGAAGTTGAAAGATCACATTTGGGTAAGGGCTTTATTAGGTAGTACTTCACCTTGGGCGCCCACGGTTCTATTTGTGAGAAAGCAGGACGGTCACTCCGCATGTGTATAGACTACGAAACGGTTAAAGATAAAGGTTAGTGTCAAGAATAAGTACCCGCTTCCCGAATAGATGATTTGTTTGATCGGTTACGGGGCCGAGATATTTCTCAAGATTGACTTATGGTCCGGATACCATCGAGTTCGGTTCGTGAAAGGACATTCCAAGGCGCACTGAGGACCTTATACGACCATTTGAATTCCTAGTCATGTCCTCTGGTGACAGAATGCCCAGCCATTTATGGACACGATGAACAACATATTAAGATCATACACGGACACAGTCATAATGTTTATTGGCCCAGTCGGGTGTATTCTCGCTCGGCGACCACGGAGATAATTTGCGGGCCAGTCTCCCGAATTCTTAGGGACCATCGGCTATACGCTAAGTTTTCTAAATGTGAATTCGGCTAAACTCGGTATCTTTCTTGGGGCATACGTAATCGGATCTTCCCCGGTATATAAATGAGACACACACGAGAAAATAGAGGCGAGTAAACATGGTCCGAGACCTACCGGTCAGGCCAGGAGTCCGCGGTTTTCTTTGATTATGGTATACGGAAGATTTGTTTAAGATTCTCCACCATAGCGCTCTGACTAAGTTGACGCAAAACGGTAAGTTTCGGTGGACGGAGGCATGTGAGCGGGGTTTCTGAGGAATTAAATAGCCTTGAGGTTGACCTTCGCCCGGTGTTAGTATTGCCAGAAGGTTCAGAGGGTTATACGGTTTATTGTGGCAACGGGTTTTGGGTTAGGATGTGTGTTGATGTAGATGGTAAAGTAATTGCCCATGCTTCCAGACGACTTAGGAAACACGAAAAGAACTATCCCTACCCATGACACGGAATTGGCATGAGTGATTCACGCCTTAAAGATAGAGACATTACTTGTATGGTGTCCACATGGATATCTTCTTGATCATAAGAGCCTATAGTATATCTTCACCCGAGAGAGTTGAACTTACGGCGGCGTCGCTGGTTGGAATTGTTAAAAGATTATGATGTAAATATTACAGTATTACCCCGAGCGGAAACCAATGTTGTAGCAGTGCCCTTAACGGTAAGTCTATGGGAGTTTGGCGTACTTAGGCCCGAACAACGGGAATTGGCCGAAAAAATACACCGATTATCCAGTTTAGACGTTCGTGTACTTGAAACACAAGACAACGGGCGGTAATTCCAGAACACCGTAGTTTCGTCATTAGTCGTGGAGGTAAAGGAACGACGTGTAAGAAGATCCTAACACAGTTCGGCACCAAAGACGAGTTCAACAAGGAAAAGTGCCGGTTGGTGGCGAGGATGAAGTGTTGCGATGTAAGGCCGCTTTTGTGTTCCGAGATATTTCAGGACCCTTGGCGATTATAGGCGAGGTACATTACGCCCGCTATTCTTTCCACCCGGGCGCGATGAAAATGTACCACGATATTAAAAATCTCTTTTGGTGGCAGTATGAAGAAATAAACGAAATTCATGCTTGGGTGTCCTTTGCCCATTAAGTAAAAGCGGAACACGAGAAACTAGGCGGATTGACGTAAGACATGGAGTATTGCCTCTTTGGAAGTGGGAAGTAGTAAATATGGATTTTGTAGCGGGATTGCCTAGTACCAGGCATAGAAATGGCTCGATTTGGGTAATTGTTGACGAGGCCCGACAAAATCGGCCTATTTTCTACCGATGGAGGCTACTTTCTCCGTCGAAGATTATGTTGAGTTGTATATCGGAAATAGTCAGGCTGCACGGTGCTCCAGTGTCCATTATCTTTATTATTAGAGGGGCGCAATTCACGGCTAAATTTTGGCAATCATTTTAAAGAGGCACAGCGTCTGGTGCGAGCACAACTTTTCGCCCTGAACGAGATGCGTGAGCGAAACACTATTGGTGCTCGAGGATATGCTGCGGCGTGTGTGTTAGACTTTGGAGGTAGCTGGGATGAGCACTTACACTTATTGAGTTTGCCTATAATAGGTTACCATTAAGCTATCCAGATGGCACCTTATGAGGCATTGTGGCGAAAATGTAGATCGCCGGTTAGGCAGTTTGAGGTAGGAGAGTCGGCGTTGATTGGGCGGATATTATTCATCAATCGAGGAAAGAAAAGGTAAAACATCGAGAGAATGCCTATTATTGTTGAGCTGCCGAAATCGTATATTGATGTACGGCGCAGAAATACGGAATTTAATGTGAATGACTAGGTGTTTTTTTGAAAGTTTCTCCTATGAAAGGGGTGATGAGGTCGGCAAGAAAGGTGAGCTCATCCCGGGGTACACCCAGGTATATCAAATTCACCGAAGAATAGGCCAAATGGCATACAGAGTTAGTTAACTCTAGAATTAGAGTGTTGGTGATAAGGGGCATATTTATATGCAATCGATACTCAAATGTATAACGTTTGCCTTGTTTGTCTAATAATGTACATTCTCATGTAAATTGTGTGGAAGTGTGATTTTATACTAACCAACATGATTAGCGTTGTTTTGTAGGAAACGTGCTTTTGATGAAGAAAAATGACATGTTAGGAGAAATCGAAGATGGACTCGGGGAGTGAGCAGGAAGCGGTTGGTGAAGCAAGGATCACAAGGCTCCTTGGATGGAGCCGTGACACGGCGCCATCGCGGATGCACTGCACTGAGATGGAAAATTCCAATAAATTCCGGTGAGGGTCCGCGATCAGGCCGTGCCACGTTAAGGATTAAATTCTCAGACTTTGCATTTCGAGAGAGGGTCAGCGATTGCACCGTGGCACGTTGGCTATGCTCCCTTGACCATGCCGTGCCACGTTGGAAGCTTTAATTACGGGCGGACAATTTCGGAGGCTTAGTGCTTTGCAGGTGTCACGGAGGCGGTGCTCCGCGTGCACTCCGTGACACGTTGCTTTGTTATTCCGGAAAATTTATCCCTAGTATAAATAGAACACTTAGGTTTATTTTTAATTATTCTGACTTGGTGGAGCAAGAACGTGGGTTACGGCGGAGTTAGAGGACGAAAATTCTTGGGTTTTCTCTATCCCTTTCTTCTTCCTTTCAATTGTTTGCATGATTAACACTCATTTAACGATGTTTAATCCACAAATGAGTGGCTAATTCTCCTTCTTCTTTGAGGTTATGAACTATTGTGTTGAAATGTAATTATTGATTCTTTGGTTTTATTTTCTCTTTTTCTTCCATGGTTGTTCTATTAAATTCTTGTTCCTACTACGCGTTAATATCGCCCAATGTTAATGTAAATCCAAAGTCCCGGTTTCACCAGAGAGGGCAAGAAATTGGAAAGTTGTGAATTAATAGGATATGATCTTTTCTTGGTTTACCAGGAAAATTGGTAATTGATTTACCTTCAGGATGAAAATATACACGAAAGTCGTATTAGTCATGTGTGGAATCGGTTTTGTATAGCTAGAACTTGAATTCCTTCTTATCACGAGAATGTAGGTGGAAGGTTCATGATTCTTAAGTTGGGTTAAATACGAGAGTTTTAATCCATAGGCATTAGTAGACTAGCAGCTTTGAGGGAAAGATAAACCATGTATATTGATAGTTCGTTTCTTCACATGTTCTTTGTAGCCTCAGCATGCTCTCATTCATAGTTAAGACTCAATTGTATAGATAGCTTGTTTAGTACAAAAATATATTTTCCAAAACAAACAACTTTTCTTCACCTTTGTTGTCTTCACTATTGTAGTTGTAGTAAATTAACATACAAAAAGGTTTCACCAGTATTCCTATTCTTTTTGTGGGTTCGACATTCCGGTTGCTTAAAAAGAGCCCTTTGTATTACTTGTACGACACCCGTACACTTGCGGAGCTCATCAAGTTTTGGCGTAGATTCTTGCAGGGGAATAGGCAGTGGTGAAATTTACATTTTTATTTTACGTGTTAGTTTGCTATTTCAATATTTTAGTGTTGACAACTTGGTCTTGCTTGTATTTTGCGAAACGGTCACATTAAGCACGGCAACGGACAAAGGAGTTTGGTGGATCCATCATAGTAGGAGCAGCGTTCATGCGCCAACGGAAGCTCTAGAGAAAGTTGCGGTTGCTCGGACAAACTATCATGGAGCAGCATGAGATCCACCAATCGTGCGGGCGTGTAGTGCCGAGGTGCCCGGCCGAGCCGGTTACGCGATGTGGCAATCCCACATGCTAGCAATGCACGTCTAGCATTCGCAAACCCCGAGCCGGGAGGAGGATTCGACTTAAACAAAATATGGTGCAATTCTTGCACACAAGCGGTAGGTTACAGAGTCTCCTACACGAGGACCCTACAACAACATCTTGAAATTTTACGGGATAAGTGACACTTACATCCCGGTTTGGAGTGTCAATAGATTATGTCGGGCTTACACTTTTCCCATTTTCACTTTTGGGAGATGCTAAAGAGGTGGGCTGAAAATTGAGCCACCAAACTCTATCACCTCATGGGATGATCTTGCAAAAGTTCTTGATCCGATTCTTTCCCTCAGGTAAAAGCTTGACAAGGCTTAGAATTCAAATTCTAAGTTTTAAACAAGGGAAGGGAGAGGAGAATGCAGTATCAAGCTTGGGAGAGATTTAAATCATTGTTGATGGTATCCTCATCACCATCAGTCAAATGATGTGCTAGTGCCTTTGCACTTTTATGAGGGTTTGGAACCCCACCCTTGAAAATTTTCTTTGGATTCGGCATTTGGGGGACAAGCTTTAGAAAAGACTTATGAAGCTGTATGCACTTAGCAATCGTATTTCGCTAGGGAAATCCAGTGGAATGCGGACTCTTCAAGGGAGGCAAGGAAAGCAGCTGGAGTCTTGGGAAGTGGATGGGTTCACGGCTAGCCATTTGCCACGAGATGGCGCCTTGCGAGAATCAATTGAACACCGCCCGGCCAACATGAACTTGAGACGATCTCAAGCCCCGGTTAATGCGGTGCGCGGTTTTGGTGTGGTGTGCGGGAGAATGAACACTCAGTTTGAGAGTGTTGTGGAGCAAATCGGACTCGGTGAACTTTGTCGGGAATGCACAAAGGAGCAATCACCAACGGTATGGGAACCAACTGGCACCAAGCTGGAGGAATCATTAGAATTTCTCTTGGGGTAGCAACAACCATCGGGGCGAGTTCGAGTCGGGGGATCACGGCGGGAATCAAGGAGAACCCACCAAATTCTCAGGCACAATACGAAACAACAATGCCCCTCCTCCACCACCATCACCCAGCGTTGAGAGATGTTCAAGCGGTGTGACAGCTATCAAGCTCAGTGCGGGCGACCATGTCAAATTGGCAGCCGATGTTAAATATTCAGCTAGCTACCAAGGCACTGGAGTATCATTTGGGCAATTCTTGGAGCCGAACACCGGGCACGAGGACTCCCGTTAGCCACGAGATCCCAACCCCAAGCGGGTAAATGCGGTGACCACGAGGTGGCTTGCGGTTGAAGGAGGTGGAACCCGAAAATTTCTCAACAGTCGGGAGTAACAGAAGCAGGAGAGGGCAGAATGATGAGAGGGAAACACAAGGACCCCGAACGAGAAGAGACCTCACCCCAGTTCACCTCAGCGTTAAAGAAGCACAAGGAGGAGGCGTGCTTCAAAGAGATTGTAAGGTGCTTAAACGGTACACATTAACTTACACCTCTTGTTGATGTTTTGCAGGGAGTGCCTAAAACACGCCAAATATACTGAGACATCGTGGCAATACAAAAGCGGAGCTTACCGAATATGCCCACGGTGGCCCTTACAGAAGAGTGCACTTCCGGATACAAAAGCCCAGGTTGCCCACGAAGCTCAAAGATCACAGGAGCTTCACAATTCAATTAACAATCGGGCAATGTATCCGAGCTGCGCGGTTTATATGATTTGGGGCGAGCATTAACTTGATGCCAACTTCGGTATTCAAAGTTAGGTCTAGGAAGTCCTAGACCTACAACAGTGATTTACAACTGGATCGATCCTTAGCAAGACCGAGACGGTATTGTGGAGGACGTGCTAGTGCAAAGTCGGCTCCCTAATCTTCCCAGTGGATTTTGTCTTGCTGGACTTTGAGCCGGACTCGGAAGTCCCATTTATTTTAGGACGACCTTTCTTGGAAACGGAAACGCTCATAGATGTAAATTTGCGGGTCGGCTAACAATGCACTGACACATGATGAGTGGAGGTGTTCGATGTGTACAAGGAGCCACCAAACTCCGGCCGTATCTGAAGAACTCTCGTTGATCAACGCGTGCTTGAGCAACCGAGAGTCTTGCTCAGGGCATTGAACAACGAGAACTAAAGGGAGAGCCCCCGATAGAGGTAAGCTTGATGAGGGTGTGGACGTCGTGAGAAAACGTCCGTCACCTAGGGGCGAATGAGCTCAAACGACGTCGAGCTGAGACGGTAAACCCAGGCGCTGCACGGGAGGCAACCCGTGAAATGTAATTGTAGATTGTACATAGAAAAGAAAAAAAAAAAAGAAAAAAGATTTTTATTTTATTTAATATTTTTGTAGTATAGAATGAAACTAGAAAAATAAAAATATTGTTGTTTCTCCAACTTTGGAATTCTAACCATTTCGGTAAGATGTTTACAGGTTGAACGGAGGAAAAAATGCTAAGGAATGCAAAGGAGAAAAACTAGGTATGAAAAATTTTAAGTGGCAAAGCCGGTGAGCACACGATGGCTCAGGTGTCACGGAGGAGGACCGCGTTACCCTCAAGTGACTACGTTGAGAAGGCAAAATCTGGAATTTTTAAAATTCCAGAATACTTGCTGATGAGCTCACGCATGTCACGGAGGGCATGCTCCGCGTTACCCTCCGTGACACGTTGACGTGTTAATCCCGTCGGGTCACACCGGGTCCCTGCAGGCGACCAGCCTTGATTTTTCCACTCTTTAAACCCCAAAACCCCTCATTTCTCCTATGTTTCTTCTACCCTCCGCGACAATACCCCAAAAATCCCCCTCCCCTCCATATGATGTCACGGCATAGGTAGAAATTTCTCAACTTTTCCTTCGTCTTAATCGAATCAAGGTATGTTCTTGAACTCAGCAATTTTAGCTAAAATTTCGATTTCTAGCATGAACTGGAAAGATCCATACATAAACAAATTGAGCTTGAATACAATTGGGTTGTTGTTAATTGTTAGTGTATCGTTGTGATCATATGAACTTGATGATGCATGCTTAAATGAATTTTGTGCTAAATTGTGATTAGGGTTGGATTGTGAAGTGGAAAAAATTGAATTGAGGAGGGTGAAAAATTGTGGGTTGTGCATGTTGGGTGGGAATTGAATTGTGTGATGCTTATAGGTGTATGCCTAAGCTTGATGCAATTATCCGAAGTGGTGCAAATTGGATGAAATTCCAAGAACTCATCGGATTACATGAAAATCGGAAATTGCTTAGTTTGAGTTGTGGAATATTCTTATTTTCTTGTTTTCTTTTAGTGAATGCCATGTAATGAAATGACTATCGATAGTATATTGGAATTAGCTGTACGAAGTCTGAGTAGTACATTGAGGTTATCTTGTCGAATTTTGGCAGGGGAAGGCACGAGGCGATTTTGTTGTGTTTTTTGTTTCTTTTGTTGAGTAATCTAGATTTTTGTATCTTCTTGTAAATTAGAATAAATGTGTTCTTGCCGAAATGCATAATGGGAGCTAAGGAGCTAAGTGTGGGGTGGCCGAGCCAAAACCCAACCTTAGTCAAAAGCTAAGTTTAATTCGACTAACATTGTTACTATACATTTTCTTTAGCCCAGAACAATGTCTAGCAGGCAGGACAAAGAAGGAAAGGCGCATCAACATGGTGCGGAAGAAAGATTGAGGAGCTGGGAGCGCGGTCCAGCCGGCAACGCCCAGGTTCCACGAGGCCGGCGCCGCCAATATGGGACACGTTGGGTGATGGAAGAGGGGAAAAGAGTGGTACACCAAACATGAAAACAAATACTTCCCCGAGGAACATATTACCCACGGGAACCATTAGCTAAAGAGCCGGATGGTGCAAAAGGATTGGCCCTGCGGGCTACGTTTCATTTTTCGGCGAGCCCAAAAGTGCAGCACTTAATCCGGGAATTCCTCAGCGGAACCCGACATTGAGGAATCACACCATCAAGATAAGGGGCCAAATCGTCACATTGGAGCCTCACCACCTCAATGCCATCCTAGGGCAAATACAGGCAGCCCACGTACTCCGGTGGTGGTATCACTCCACCTTATGCGGATATCGAGACGCACATTATATGACCGGTCCACAACACGTTGGAAGCGAGCACAAAGAGAGGTGCTACCATCAGACGCTGCCTATGCACGAGATGAGCAGAGGAAAGCGAGTCGGCTTAAAATAGTTTGCTCTGTTTGATTCGGGGTACACATGACGAGATGTGACCCGGGATCGGGTATGCTTAGTATACGCCACGATGAAAAATTTGGAGATAAATGTTAGGGCGGTGATCATATCCGCCATGAAGAGAACCCGATTGCATCAAGGGCACGAATGCGGATTCGGTGGAGCTGCGGCAGCGTTCTTGGGGGCCTTGAGAGTCGGAGGCCCTAGATTACATCCCGCGAGATGGAGCGGTGTGCCATTGATGTCACAAACCACCCGACACCACTCATGGGCTTTGTTCTCACATTGGCGGCGACATGCTCAAAGGACGATCAATATATCCCGCATGTTCGGGATGGAGATGCTCCAGCTACGCAGGCGGGAGCCGGCAACGGAGGGCGGCTGTGGCAGCTCGACTTAGACTACCATTTGGCGCACGGGCGCTATGTCAGGTGGGCCCGGCTTTTGTGGAGCCTATAGATGATGACGTCCCCACGGACGAGAAGACACGTCGCGAGGATTCCGACGTTGAGTCGGAGGATGGCGGTGGAGACTCTCGAGATATAGGGGATGAGCGGCAACACGATGAGGAAGTGGAATACTTTAGTGATCGGGGAGTTTCACGAACCACCTTTATGTTTGTAATTGTATAACACGGGGCGAGGTGTTCGATTTTAAGTGTGGTGGGGTGAGTTAGGTGCCCGAAATTGCCTTCTTTTGGATATCATCGCATGTTCCTGTTTTGTTGTTGTGTTTGTTTTAATTTGACTACTGTTTTATGTGTATGTTCATTGCGTAAATATTGTTGGGTGAAATTGTTGTTGTGTGTGGAATGTTGTTAGCGGTATGTAAATAGTTTTGTCGAAATCATCGACATTTTAAAAAAATTTTCGTAACTATTTTTCTTTTGGGTTTCTCGGAGTTTGTTTTCGGTTCTTTTGCCGAGAAAAGTCCCATTGAATCGAAGTCATAATTAGTGACCCTTCTCTATGATGGATGGATGACGACCGTCTTAAGGGAAAGGTAGTCGATAGGAGTAGTATATTTCATTTTTTTATTTTTATTTTTTATTGTTGCTTTTATATTTTTTTAGTTGGATTGTTGGTTGTATCCATGCATGTTGCTACTCTATAGCTCCGACATCCTTGTTAAATCGTGCACATGTCAGTGCTTAAAGATGATTTGTAAGCATGCAAAATTTTTGTACATATGTAAGACACTTATGCGTAGAATTCGATTCGGTGTGATTGAGGCTTAATTTTTGAATTCTTGTGATTAGGCGGTGGAAGAATGTTGTGAAGTCATCTTGAGTTGAGCATGGCATTGAGTGTATAGTGAGAATTGTTCATTCCATGCTGTGTCGATTGTCTAGAACTTGCACAGTCGTGTGTACGAAACGAAATGAAGGAAGTGTAGTGTAGGAAAGGATGTGAAGCATTTCTTTGTCAACCAAAAGATTTTCTTGTTTCCCTTTTCGTATCTGTGAAGATTAAACCCTAGTCGACCCGTTGAGCCTTTAGCCTTGATAAATTTTTCTGTTAAGTTTTCTTCTTTTGTCGAAAAGGGTGTGGACCAAGTGAACCCCTTCTTTTCATGGTCCTTAAACAGAATTCAAGAAGCTCTTAAGCGCTCAGAAAATGTACAATTTTATGGTGTCAAGTGAAGTGATAAAAGAAAAGAAAAGTGATGAAAAGAAAAGAGAGAAAAGAAAAAAAAGTGGAGGTGAAATGGCCAGATTTGAGAGGAAGGAAGTTGTTGAACTCAACTTTCTCTTGATTAGTCTGGTGTGTTAAAGAATGGGTGATAAGTATGAGGATAAACTTCAGAAAGAGGAGGAAGGAAATATTTGGAATTTGATGGGATGTGTGAAAAAGCAGGAAGCTGGATTACTGTATTGGTTAGCCAGTATATACTAGTTAAGTAACACATTACAACCCCGTTAAGTCTACGTGATCTTACATCACGCATCCATATATTAGTGGAGTAATACACTAGAGGCAAAAACATAGGTCATGACACAATGCATGTAGATTCGTTTGGGAGAGTGAGCGGAATTGTGTGCATATATATATACCCGACATGAATTTCCTTAGAGTTCATGTGATTAAAGCAGGGGAATCTCTCTTATTGTTGTGAGGGCACATGTTTGATGATAGAATAAATTCGTGTCGGATATCTCGGTCAACTAATATGCATGAGTTTGCCGATATCGAGAGTCGATTCTTGTGCTAGGAGGTCTTGATTTATTAAGAAATAAGATTTAACAATAATGATACTATGCATGTTTTCTTGATGATTTCTTTGTGAACATAATCGGTATGACCGTAGTTCGGATTATCGAGCCTAAGTAGCCATGATGGGATATCAATTTCATGAGGTGTATAAGTATTGTTCGAGGACGAACAAGATTTTAAGTGTGGGGTAGGTGATAAGGGCATATTTATATGCCATCGAAATACTCAAATGTATAACTTTGCCTTGTTTGTCTAATAATGTGTGTACATTCTCATGTAAATTGTACGGAAGTGTGATTTATACTAACCAACATGATTAGCGTTGTTTTACCCAGGAAAAACATGCTTTTGTGAAGAAAAATGACATGTTGGGAGAAATCGAAGATGGACTCGGGGAACGAGCAGGAAGCGGTTGGTGAAGCAAGGATCACAAGGAGCTCGTGATGGTAGTGACACCTTCGCCATCGCGGATACCTCTGCACGGGATAGAAAATTCCAATAAATTCCGAGTGAGGTCCGCGATCAGGCCGTGTTGCCATGTTGGGATTAAATTCTCCGAGACTTTGCAATTCCAGAGAGGTCCGCGATTGCACCGTGGCACGTTGGCTATGCTCGCGATGCATGCCATGCCCGTGGAAGCAATTACCTGGGGACAATTTCCAGAGGGCTTCGCGTTTGCACCGTGTCACGGAGGCGGTGCTCCGCGTGCACTCCGTGACACGTTGCTGTTATTCTGGAAAATTTATCCCTAGTATAAATAGAACACTTAGGTTCATTTTTAGTATTACGACTTGGTGGAGCAAGAGCGTGGGTTACGGGCGGTTTGAGGACGAAATTCTTGGGTTTTCTCTATCCCTTTCTTCTTCCTTTCAATTGTTTGTATGATTAGCACTCATTTAAACGTGTTTAATCCACAAATGAGTGGCTAATTCTCCTTCTTCTTTGAGGTTATGAACTATTGTGTTGAAATGTAATTATTGATTCTTGGTTTAATTTTCTCTTTTTCTTCCATGGTTGTTCTATTAAATTCTTGTTCCTACTACGTTAATATCTGGCCAATGTTAATGTAAATCCAAAAAGTCTGGTTTCACCCGAGAGGGCAAAGAAATTGGAAAGTTGTGAATTAATAGGATATGATCTGTTCTTTGTTTGGGAAAATTGGGAATTGATTACCTTGGGATAGAAATATCACACAAGAAAGTCGTAGTAGTCATGTGGAATCGGTTTTGTATAGCTAGAACTTGAATTCCTTCTTATCACGAAAATGTAGGTGGAAGGTTCATGATTCTTAAGTTGGGTTAAATACGAGAGTTTTAATCCATAGGCATTAGTTAGACTAGCAACTGAGGAAAGATAAACCATGTATATTGATAGTTCGTTTCTTCACATGTTCTTTGTAGCCTCAGCATGCTCTTATCCATAGTTAAGACTCAATTGTATAGATAGCTTAGTTTAGTACAAAAATATATTTTCCAAAACAAACAACTTTTCTTCACCTTTGTTGTCTTCATACATTGTGGTGCTCAGTAAATTAACATCTAAAGGTTTCACCCGTATTCCTATTCATGGGTTCGAGCATTTCGGTTCTTAAAGACACTGTGCCACCCTCGTGACCCGTACACTTGCCGGACGCTCATCATGTTCACCAAGTTTTCCATGTGTCCATGCGAGGAAGTATATAGGAGACCCCTCTGGGTGTCCCAGATTAGGATGTCCCGGGTGACGGAGGAGCTAGCTTATGAACAGGGTTCTAGTAGCCATGACTAGATCGACAGATTTGCAGATTAAGAACTAAAGATGTTGCTTCTGTCAAGGTGTTATGGCGTAACAGGAACCAAGAGAAAATGACTTGGGAAGCGGAGGAAGATATGAAAGTCAGATATCCTCGATTATTTGAATAATCATCGGTATGTTGGTATTCTTTGTTCTATGAATTGCACTTATATTATGTAAAAATGAAATAGTTGGCTTTAGTCTATTGCGTATTGATTCTTTACTAGTATTATTGTGATACCCTGTGTTGAGCTTTCATTCAGGATTATGAGATGTGGAGATATATTACGGAAACAAGATCAGTACTACAAAATAAATTAGTAGAGTTACAAACTCTTTGAGTAGGACACATTCGGACGAATGTTCTTAAGGAGGATGTTACCCAGCAAGTTATTGACATTTAGATGGCCTATTCGCATGTTGGTTAAAGAGTTTAGAATGCCATACATGCTAGAAAAGACCGACGGAAAGCCGGACGAACATCGCATCGAACCATCGCAAGAGGAGGCCGGGCGGACCCTCCGCGATGGCAAAAGTGCCATAGAGGCCCCGTCCCTCCCACTGACCAACGTGCCACGGAGGGCTGTCTAGACTCAAGTATATAAGCCCCTCCCACTTCGGTTTTGATTCATTTCATTATATAATTTCTAGCAAAAACAAAGGAAAGCAGTAAGGGAGGAGGGTTTTGATAAATATTTGTCCGATTACTGTAGTTAAACGCAGTCCAAACTTAAGTAACCTCGGATACCGAAGTATAAAGCTGCAAGACATTCCTACGGAGTTAGTTTCGAGAAATTCGGTCGTCGAACGATCATCCCTACCGAGCTAAGGTAAGTGGAATTGCTCCAAATTAGTGTCCAATATACTCCTAGCCTAAAAAAAAGTGAGTATTTCTCCCTCCTGGACTTACGAGAAATAGCGAGTTTTCAGCTGTTTTCAATAAGTCAAAGTTTGGAATATATATATATTCAAAGTAGTATTTCTTCCAGAATATTGTTGAATTTAGTTCTAATTGCTATGGTTGGAAGAAATAGTTTGAATAAATAGCCGATTACCTTGATTAGCTGGGAAAGCACGACAGGCGAGGTATGTGAAGCTAGTTTCTTCGACAAGTTAGTAATTCAAGTAGAGCCAACTAGTATAAATTCTAGTAGAAGGTTTCATAAATAGTACATCATACCCAGTATGTAATTTAGTAAAGAACGTCGGGGATATTATCATGTTCGGCGGGAAACTTGGTAAATCAATATAAGTTCCCGTGATATTCCGAAATAGGGCAGTAGCTTAATATGAATTTTAGAAAGCATGTTAGAAAATAAGTAAATCATGTTTTACCATGAAACTTAGTTATACAACATGATTCTCGGCGAAATATTATATCTTGTTTTCCGATGTCGGATTCGGCATAGTATAGCCCAGAAGTATATATATACCATTACAGTTCCAACATGTATTATATATGTACACATTACTATCATCAATTTCAGCATGTATCGTACGCGGTTAGTATTATCAGTTGAGACTTGACTGTATTGCTTTGGGTTGGATTACCTAGCATCCATGACCCCCCCCCGGGGTTAGCAAACTGTATCGACTCGTCCTCCCGGAGAGCGAGGATACGTGCCTCCCATGGAGTAGCATGCCGTCTAGGGGACGAAGATGGGATGCTAGTTTCCCCATATTTTCCTTGGTCGACTTTTATACACCCCGTCGTGCAGGTACGTTGAGTGTTGACTCGGGAGTCCCTCCGAACTTCGAATCTGATTATAGTCGGGGCTCAGCGAGCCCAGAAGTGCATACAGGGGACCGACGGGATGCTATAGTTGCTGGGAGATGGGATGACCGGGTAGGGGTATAGATTGCATCTTGGTTGTACCTTCCGGCTTATGGTGGCCGGGTAAGTTTATGTGTGCTATGTTATATATGTTATGCTATGTTATGCCATGTTATGCTAGTTATAGTAGATAGACATTAGAATGCCACGTTGCAGTCGTCTCCTACTCCTTTACGGCATAGTTGAGGATAGTCTTAAAGTCATGCTTTTAGTTAGTCACAGTCTATTTCTTTCTATTTAAGTTCTATCAGTTATGGCTGCTTATCTTGATTATTTCGAGTTGTTGCTTTGCATACTCGGTACAAACAATACGCGCCCGTTTTGGGCGGCTGCATTACTACTGCGGTACTCATAGACGAGTGATCCCTCGTAATTCCAGCCAGCACCTTGATCATCATCTCATCATCCGGAGCTAGACTGCTAGAGGTTTATTCCTTTTTTTGTTGTACAGTATGGGTAGAAAATTTGGGGGCCTTTGTCCCGACCATCTTATCGGTATTCTTAGAGCTTGCAAATTGTATATTCCTTGACCAGTTGGTATGCCAGGTCGTGTGAGCCGTGTGTATGTTTTTAGTTTGTTGTATGATGGCTGTGTTGGGCCTTATTCAGTTGGTAGTGGTGACCTTGTTGGCACGTAGCAGTTAGTACTTGTTTTCTTGATTGAAATAACAAGACAGCATGGTGGCATATGCATTGCGTAGGTTCCCTATTAATTCGGTTGTTACGGAGTGGTTGTTGATTTTTACGGGGAGGCTATAGGCCTAGTCGGCGGAAGGCTGTATTTATAACCGTTATATAGCCCGTTGTTTCTTGAATCCAGAGTTAGAGCCAACTTAACTTTGAAGTGCTTAGGCTCGGCTAGTCCAGCCCGATCCCGAGTCCTAGTAGGGCACCGAGGTGCAGTCATGCCTCCCAAGGCTAGGTGTGACAAACTTTGTGGCGGGTCGTATCCCAGGGAGTCTGCAAGCTGTGCTAAGTTGAGTCTTGCCTATGGATGTGTTGTGCACCACATACTATAGGTAGGAGGCTGCAAATAATTATAGGATGGTTGCTTTTTATTCTTATTCGGTTGTCTTTGTGGGCGGTGCAGGTATAGGGTTGAGTCCTAGAGCTTACTATATTCTTTGGTTACAGATAAAACGTCAGAACCCGGTGATATCCTATCACGGGTAGGAGGTGGACCTTGGGGAAGGCACCACGGGATGCCTCACCCTCGTTTAGAATAAAACCAGTGAGAGAGCGTCTGAAGCATCGTCCCAACCTTCTCCAGTCTCCACCCATCGAGGCCACTTGGGGGCGACACCACCTCAAGTAGTCCCTATACCGATGCCTTGAGCCGGGAGGTCGAAGTGCGTGAGTCGAGGTTAGCACAAATGATGGCTGCTCGGCGTCGACGTGCCGTCTGCGGTTCAGTCGTCGGGAGGGCCCGATGGTTCGAGGGTCGGGAATTTTGCTCTTAATCCCCACAATTTACGGGTCCGGACCGGACGGCGAGGAGGACCCTTGAGTTTTCTAGACCAGATCTTTGAGAATTTTAAGGGTTATGCTTGCCACACCTATGAGCTCGGTTGAATTGGTAGCAGTGCAGTTTGCGGGATATCGTCGTGTTGTGGTATGAAAATTTGGGAAGGTCTAGGAGAGATGTTTCCCCGACCTGGTTAAGCTTCTCCAAAACTTCATGGATCACTATTTACCACGGGATTCGGCGAACTGGGTGGATCGGTTTTTACATTTTGGAGCGAGGGCCATGAGTGTTCGGGACTACGCCTTGCGGTTTGATTGCTGACACAGTTATGCACCGGCCTTTATTGATACCATGTGTCCCCGCCCCCGCCTTGGGAGTATGACTGGTACCTGGTTGCCTAGTAGGACTGGACTACTAACTGGTGGGCCGAGGCACATGCAGTGCTGGCTAGCTCTATCTTAGGTTCACGAGCAAGGGCTATATAGTGAGCTGTAAACACTGACCTACGGCCATCACAGGCCCTATAGCCACACTGTACAGCAATAACAGTTAACCAGAACATACTCAAAATCGGGAACCTATGCGGGCCGATAAGGCCACCATACTGACTCGTCATCGAAACTAAACAAGAAAGAGCGCAGAAGCTACGTGACCGGCAAGGTCACCACTGCCCGGCAAGCTATGGCCCCACCACGGCCAACATAAAAAAAACAAAGATATTAAACGGCTATACAACTGCCACGACCTCACACATGACCGGCTCAACTGACCACGGGGAGATAAATGTACAATCTGCAAGCCTCTATAGAGTAACAATAGAAATGATCGGGACGGGGCCCCGACCTACCCTCTTGTACATCAAAAGGAAAGAGCCCTCACGGAAATCGAGACTCGGATGACGGAGGCGATAGCTCAACAAGCGGCTAGAATCACGAGGATCACCTCCTCGTCTATGAGTACACAACGGGCAAGTAATGCAGGCGCCCCCTTTGGGCATCGTGCAGCCAGTGCGGGCGCAAACAAGCGAAATAACATGGCGAAAACAGCGGAATATAGATAGCATATCTAGCAAAAACTATACGGGAATGGCGAATCGGCGGCAGGCTGAGATCATGCTTTACGCTTGATAAGGCGGAGGCGTACTGTGCGGATGACCTCTTTGTCTAGTAGCTGTATATAACACATAAATAGATATACAAGTAGCAAGCAAGAGCCAATACCAACCCCATAATCCGGATGACACCAATCAAGCAAACAATCTATATACCCTACAGGGTCACGCTTGTAAAATAAGTCACTCCACTCATCTTTGCTCACCCGGAGCTCCTCTACCCGGCCCCACAGGTCTCGGCTCGGGCCATAGCCTGCGATATAAATAACCGTATGCAGAGTTTGGAGGACTCTATTATGTAGACAATAACAGATAGAGTGCAGTTTGAAACTCTCATCGGGGCTATTTGAAACCGTAGCTACACAATAATAACTGTATGTACAGACAGTAATAGATAGGGTCTGGATTCCTGGAACTCTCCTCGGGAGCTATCTTAAGCCGGAGCTGCACCTGTAATGATAATCAGACTGCTATGGGGAAAGCTTCATCCCATCTTCGTCCAAGATGAGGGCCGGGCATCTCACTCCTTGGAGTGACGTAAACCCACCCGCTCGATGGGCGACGATTACCAGCCTAGGGGCGGCGAGGACACTCAATAAGGGGTCCTCACGCCACAACAAGTCTCAATAAGCAAATAGCACATATAAATAGCAAGCATGTATGGCGAAAGGCTATATGAAATCGATTTCTCGTTACGATCTCTTCTGTACTATACTGATTCTTTACTAATTATACTGATTACGAAATCTTTCTTTAAGCATTGGCTAATGCGCAGCAGGATACTATACTGTCCCCGAATGGCTAATCGTAGCCATATCTTGTCCGATCTATCTGGTTTTACTTTTCTAGCTTTTATTATGAAAATCTTGTTTCTTTATTCTACAACATGCTTACTAATCATACAATAGGCTATCTTGAATGCGGAATGCTAACTCGCCCTTTGGCGCATGCTCTTACTAACTTTGAATTTGCATATGATACGGAAATGCAAACAGAATCTACTAAACTTACTCAATACTCAACATTCAACCCCGAGAGTTTCAAATGGTAAGTTTACTAGTTCCACATAACTAAAGCTTACTAACTAATGAAGAACAACTTCACATACCTTAACCTCGAGTTATCCCGGCTGTCGAGCAGCGAGGACTCAGTCGATCTCCAGCTATTTCTCCCAACTGCATTCATATAGACATCAATTAGCACTAAATACAGCGTTATTCTAAGGGCAGACGTCACTTTCGACATAATTATAGCCTAAACTTAGGCTTATCGAAAGACGGTCGAAAACTTGCTATTTTGAGAAGTCCGAGAAGGAAGTATTCGCCACATCTAGGAGCACATAGACACTAGTTTGGAGCAATTCTGCTTACCTTGGTCCGGTAGCTCGATGATTAGGTCGAGCGTATTTTGCAGAAACAAAATCCATGAATGCTCCTGTGCTAAATACCTCGGTACACGAGTTGGTGAGTTTAGACTTCGTTTTAGCGTAATCTTGGGTATTTATCTTCTCCTTCGCTTCTCTCTGATCTCTTATGTTTAAAATTAAAAATGGATAATGACCAACTTAAACCGAAGTGGGGGCTTTATATGCCCAGTCTGGAGCCGAGGCCCAGCGTGTCACGGAGCCAACGCGTGGCCCCGCCTCCGTGACACGGCGCCATTGCGGAGGGAGCTCTGCCTCGGCGCCTTCCGCGGTGGTTCGGCAAGTTTTTGTCCGTCTTTTTCCCGGGCCTTTTCTAGCACGTGGCTTTTAAATATGCTTAACTAACGTTCGAGTAGGCCATCTGAATGTCGGGAATCTTACGGTGTAACATTCTCCCCCTTAGAACATTCGTCCTCGAATGGAAACTGCTATCTAGAGGACTTCTTATGTAACTTATTACTTAGAAAAATTTCGTGAGTTTCCTGTAATATGGACTATACCAAAAACCTAAAATGCGAAAAGTCAATACGGGTACTCACGATGTATAAAGTTCCTTTGGACAGCTAAACATCAATCTTTCTCATTTCCTTCACAGATACAACTACAAGATACTGCATAAATAATACAGGACATGCAATGCTTTGACTAGGCACGGAATAAGTGAGGATATCTAGCTTTCATATCTTGCCTCATCCTCACATCATTTCCCTCTCGGTTCTTGTTACGCCATAATGCTGGCAGGGCCTGCCAATATCTTTAGTTCTCAATCTGCGAATCTGTTTGTAGGATAGCTACCGGAACCTCTTTATAGCTCATACGTAACCTGGATATCCTGGGGGGCGCTCTTGTGGTCTCCTAAGCATTTCCTTAGCATGGACACATGAAGAAGCTGGATGAACAGATTCTAATTACGGCGGCAAGTTCAACTCATACGCCACTTGGCCTATTCTTCACGAATCGATATGGCCCGACAAATCTTAGGCTGAGCTTACCTTTCTTGCCGAATCTCATCACCCCTTTCATCGGAGACACTTTCGAAATACCCGAGTCATTCACATGAACTCCAGGTCTCTGCGTGCTTACATCTGCATATGATTTCTGGCGACTCTGTGCAGTCAATAGGCGTTCTCTGATAAACTTTACTTTCTCCTCTGACCGAACGATATGCAGCCCAATCAATGCGTTCTCCTATTTCAAACCGGCCAACGAACGATCTACATTTTCGCCCGTATAAATCCTCGAAGGCGCCATCTGAATAGCTGAGTGATAGAGTTTGTTTATTATAAGCAAACTCGATTAGAGGCAAATGCTCATAGCTACCACCAAAGTCTACTTCCTGCCTTCATCATATCGCTTCGACGTACGAATGGTGCGTTCGGCTGTCCGCTTCTTTTGAGGGTGGGATGTGCAGTGCTCAGTGTCTTGCGTACCCAGAGACCTCTCTGAAACATTGCCAAAATCTAGCCGTGGCGTGCTCCTGCATGCGATATAATGGATGCGGCACTCAGTGCAATCGGCTACTTCTCGGATATACAACTCGGCCATAATCTTAGTAGAAGGTAGTTCTCCCTTTGGCGGGAAATGGTACATTTGGATAAATGTCAACTATCACCCATATAGAGTCATGTCTATGTTTAGTACGGGGTAGAAATCACCTTACAAATCCTCCATTTACTGCTTCCCTTCCCGACACATTGTCTCACGAGTCAAACCGCTTGGTTTCGATGTTCTGTTTTCACTGTTGGCGGTTAGGACTTTGGGCTACAAATTCAGCAACTTCTATTTTCATACTGGCCACATTAGTTTTTCTTTGATATCATGATACATCTTTGTTGCGCCGGGGTGGAGAGAATAGCGGGCGCAATGTACCTCATTCATGGTCTGGCTGGCGGATGCAGGCATTGGAACACATAAATGGTGCTTTTCAACGCAGCACTCCATCCTCATTGCACAGAAATCGCTTTCCCCAGCGGAATATAATCTTTAAGTGGAACTAGGTCGGGGTCCTCATATTGCCGTTCCTTTACTTCACAACTAAGGATGACACTGACGGTGTTCGAACTACCGCTCTGTTGTCCTCTATTTACGCTACAACGAATGGCTAGGCTATTAGCCCGATGTATCTCTTGACCAATTTCAGCTTGCTCGGGCTGCAAATACCCTTAAACTTCCCATGGACTTACGGCGGAGCATCTGCTACAACGTGGCTCCCGGGTGGTATAGAATATCACATCATAATCTTAGCAATTCCAACGGCTGACCAACCATAAATTCAACTCCTACGAGTGAAGATATCTGTAAGCTCTTGTGATGCAATGAAAATATTCACATGGACAATGCAGATATTGTCTCCACATTTTCAAGGCGTGGATCGCTGCGGCTAACTCAGTCGTGGGTAGGGTAGTTCTTTTCGTGTTTCCTCATTTTGTCACGGACATATGCAATCACTTTACCATGCTGCATCAACATACCTTGACAGACGCCTAATGCTACCAATATACGAATATACATGTACCTTCCGGCAACGCTACCACTGAGCGAGAGGTCAATGCATCTTTCGAGTTCTGGGCTCTGCTCGCATGCCTCTATCCCTTTGAAACTTTGCTACTTTACGGCAATGGAAGTTTGGTCGAGAGGATCTGCCGCAATGATCGAGAACCTTTCAACAAACCTCTGTAGTACCCGAAGCTAATCCCGAAGAAAGCTACGGACTTGATCGGATGGTAGGCCTAGGCCATGATTTGGCTACTTCTATTTACGCGTGTCCTTTTGTCATACCAGCATTCGACACAATGTGCCCTAAGAAGGCTACGGAATTAAGCCAGAATTCACACTTGGAAAATTGCACCTCATGGAGGTCCACGAGAATGCACGTATGCTTGTCCGCAAATGAGTTCGGTGATACGCCCGGGCGAGAATACCGAGAATGTCATCAATAAATACTATCACGAAGAACAGAATAGGGTAGGGTTTGAAAATCTTTGTTCATCAGGTCCATGAATGTGCTGGGGCATTCGTTAACCCAAAGGACATAACTAGAAATTCAAAGTGTCTATATCGGGTCCTGAACGCCGTTTTAGGAATATCTCTTTCACGTACTCGAACACAGTGATGCTCCAGGATACATAAAGTCAATCTTAGAAAAGTATCGGCTCCCTGTGCTTGATCAAATAAGTCATCTATTCACAGGAAATGGAGTACTTATTTCTTCTTGTAACTTTGTTCAAGCGCCGATAATCTATGCACATACGGAGTAAGCCATCTTTCTTTCTCACAAATGAGCGGCGCACCCCATGGCGAAGTACTCGGCACGATGGGCCTTTGTCTAATAAATCTTTCAGGGATTGCTCCTTTAATTCTCTGAGTTACTGCGGGGGAGCCATACAATAGGGAGGAATTGGTTGGAGACTGCACAGTAACAAATCAATAGCAAAATCTTTTTCCCTTTGCAGGGGAATACCGGGTAACTCATCACAGGAAACACATCGAGGAACTCGTTCACCAGGAATGACCCAGTGTCGGAGATTACCGCCCGGACATCCTGAACCTCTGACTAGGTGGTAAATACATCCCTTAGTTGTATCAATTTCCTCACCTGGAGATAGGAAGTAAACCTATCTTTTGGTGTATTGTTTTTGCCCTTCCACTCCTGCTTTACTTCTCACCGGAAAGTGGAATCGGGCCGTCTTGGTCCAACATTCAACATTGGCATAACAAGGCACTAGCCAATCCATACCCATTATGGCATCGAAGTCTATCATTTCTAACTCGACGGTCGGTGAGTACGCGGTCAGCAACCTCTACGTACACCCTTGGTAAGTGCTAGCTACAATCGAGTAACCGACGGGCGTGGATGCGAAAACAGCGCTTAACAATTCTGGTGCAATATTGAACTTTTGAGCCACAATTGGGGTAATATATGACAGACTGGATCCTGGATCAATCATTACATAAGAAGGGCATGAATAGATAGTCATCGTACAGTACTACATGCAGGAGAGCCTTTGAATCATGTCTCCCTGTTAGTGCATAAGTCACGATTTGAACCCATATCTCTGAGCCAGAGGCTCTGGTCTACCTCGGCCTCTGCCCTCACACCGAGCTGAAAGGCCCACGCCCGGCGAACAGCTGGGCTCGTGGCCCTGCCCAGTCCCTGTCTATTTGTCTCTACTCCCCCGACCTCTGGTCGGACAATCTCTCATCCGATGCCCCTCTTGTCCGCAAATATAACACGGTGAAGCCATATTACAAGCTCAGGAGTGTGGTGGATTGCAATAAGGGCGGGGTGAGGGTGCAAGTCTACTCTGCTCTCCCTTCTGTTGCGGGGATTCTATTGTTATGCAGGCGCCACTAGGCGGCGCCCCTCTACGAGCATATCTACCTGTTCTTCTTCTAGCTGTGGTGGAGGTGGGGTCTATACGATAGTCGAGACACAGGTCCTTTCCGAACTTCCCTTTGCATCTATCCAGAATCCTATCTCTGCGGCGCTGTTCCTGGCCCCACTCTGTCTACTATCCCTATTGCCCATTGTCTAAGACCCTCAATGAGTGCGAGCAAAGGCTGTACTCAAGCGATATCCATATCCTCTCGTAGCGTCGCGTCGCCACATGCCTCGAGTATGTTCAGTTCGGGCCCATGATAAATCGCGAACTCTCGTGATGAAGTATCAACAAAAAATCTTTGGAGCATAACGGGCTAAGAGTCAAACTTTAAAAGCATACTCACGTCGCTCCTCGCCCTGCTCTAGATCACGGCCCAGTCCATCCGGGCTGCCGGATCTCTCATGAAAGTAACGGTCTAGAAGGCCTCAGGAAGATTTGGTCAATTCGGAGGGGTATTTCCCCGGGCCTTTCCCAGCTCTCGTACCACAATATAGCTATATCCAATACTTGGAACACGGCTCAACGGACTGCATGAAGGGGTCACATGCCGCCAACTCGGAATATCCTCTACATCTAGTCTATGAAAGTCACGAGGGTCCTACACGATCGACCACGTATCTTGTGGGGGACAGTGCCAAAAATTCCGGACTGCAGAGCTGCTTTTGGCCCACGAAGACTCTCTTGCTACGGTGGCGCTAGCTGGCTGTTGTCTGCGGCCATCATAACTACAGCGCTCACGAACCTCTTGATCGATGGCGAAGGCACGGGGAGCTATCGAGGCGGTGTAATTGCCAACGTCTCCCCGATGTGAGGGGATTCTTTGAATGGCTGTGATAAAGCCTCTATGTTGCCCTCGAGATGAGTGGCCTCTGTACGAATACGAGGCATCTGCTAGTGCCTTCTCTGCTGTTGTATCTAGTGTACACTGTGGCGAGAGGTGTCGTGATACGCATTCTTATACGTAAACAAGAATCTACGATAAGTTTTAGGGACTCAACCCTATACTATACCGCTCTATACTACGGCGGCGAGAAGAAGAGTAACCATCTATCATGCCTTGGCCTCACTGCCTATAGTATGTGGTGCACAACACATCCCATAGACAAGACTCTACTTAGCACGCTTGCAGACTCCTGAGAAACGACCTGCTCTGATACCAAGTTTGTCACGCCCCGCCTTGGGGAGTATGGCCTTTTAGGCCCTAGAAGGACCTAGACTACTAATTGGTGGGCCGAGCACATCGGTGCACACGGCTAGCTCTATCTCAGGTTCTACCCGGAAACAAAGGGCTATATGGCGAGGCGTAAGCACGGCCTCAGGCCATCTGGGCCTATAGCCACACAATACTGTAATAACATTGACAGAACATACTCCGTCGGGGAACCTATGCGGGCCGACAAGGCCACCATCTTTGACTAGTCATCTGAAACAAACAAAGTAGAAGCTGAAGCTACGTGGCCCAGGCAGGTCACCACTGCTTGACAAGCTATGGCCCCACACGGCCAAGATAAAAAAATAAAGATACTAAACAGCTATACAACTGCACGGCTCCACATGACCGGCTCAGCGACCCACGGGGAGATAAATATACAATCTGCAAGCCTCTATAGTAATAATAGAAATGATCGGGACGGGAGCCACGAACCTACCCCATCTTGTCCCTCAAAAGGAAAAGAGCTACACACTCTGGAAATCAGACTCAGATGACAGGAGCTGATAACTCAACAACTGACTAGAATCACAGGGATCGCCTCCTCGTCTATTAATACCTGCAAGTAAGTAATACAGCGCCCCCCCCAGGCGTCGATGTGGCCAGTCTTGAGTATGCAAAGCAACTGAAATAACATAACGAAAACAACTAAATATAGATAGCATATCTAGCAAAGCGCATGGCGGGGAGATAACTGAATCTGAAGAAACTGGTAGAGGTGGATCATGCTTTACGTAACGTAAAGCGGAGCGTGCACATCGCGCGAAGGCTTGCTGTCTAGTAGCTAATTATATAACACATAAATAGATATACAAGTAGCAAGCAGAGCCAATACCAACCCCCATAAGCCGGATGGCACCAAGCAAGCAAACAATCTACATACCCCTACCCGGGTCAAAACACACTACAAATAAGTCCTCCTCCTTCGCTCACACAGGAGCTCCTCCGGCCACAGGTCTACAGCTCGAGCCATAGCCTACCGATATAATAACCGTGTCTGAGTCGGAGGACTCCTGTGAACAGTAACAGATGAGGGTCTGGTTCCCCGGAGACTCCTCATCGGGGGCTATTTGAAACCGGGCTACACCTTAATAGCGTATGCGAATGGTAACCGAGATAAGTGGTTCCTGAACTCTCCTCGGGGCTATCTCGCTGGGCTACACATGTCTTGATCGAGCCCTTTATGAAGCTTCATCCCATCTTCGTCCAAGATGGGGACGGCATACCACTCGCTGGAGTGTGACGTAAACCCACTCGCTCAGTGGGGCGACACGTTACCCAGCCTAGGGGCGAGGACACTCCAATAGGGTCCCTCACGCCACAGCAAATCTCAATAAGCAAATAGCACATATAAATAGCAAGCATGTATAACTGAAAAGGCTATATGAAATCTGATTTCTCGTTCTGATCTCTTTACGTACTATCCGATTCTTTCTGATTATGCGGTCAGAGAAATCTTTCTTTAGCTTTGTTGGCTGTCTGTAGCAGGATACTATCTGTCGAGTGTGTCTGTAGCCATAATCTTTTGTCTGTTTATCTGGTTTTACTTTACTAGCTTTATTCTGAAAATCTGTTTCTTTTTATTCTACAACATGCTTGCTAATCATACAATAGGCTATGCGAAATCTGGAATGCTAACTTTCCATTTGGCGTATGCTTTACTAACTTTCGAGATGCATATGATACGACAACGCAAACCGGGAATCTACTAAACTTACTCAATACTCAACATTCAACCCCGAGTTTCAAATAGTGAGTTTACTATGATTCACATAACTAAAGCTTACTAACTGCTTAGAAGAACAACTTCACATACCTTAACCTCGAGTTATCCAGCGTCGGACGAGGCTCAAGTCGGTACTCCAGCTATTTCACCCAATTGCATTCATATACACTTCAATTAGCACTAAATACAATGTTATTCCTGAAGGACGACGTCACTTTCGACATAATTCATAGCCTAAACTTAGGCTTATCGAAGACGGAGTCAAAACTTGCTATTTTTCGGAAGTCGGAAGGAAGTATTCACTTTACAGCTAGGAGCACAAAGACACTAGTTTGGAGCAATTCTGCTTACCTTGGTTCGGTAGCTCGACGATTCGTCGGCCGTATTTCGTGAAATAAAATCCATAGGAATGCTCGTTGCTGCTCAATACCTCGGTACGGGGTTAATTTGAGTTTAGACTGCATTTGACGTATCAAGCGATTATTTATCTTTTCCTTCGCTTCTCTCTGATCTCTTAAGTTTTCTGGAAATTAAAAATGGATAATGACCAACTTAAACTGAAGTGGGGCTTTATATACTTGGGCACAGACCGGGGCCCAACGTGTCCTGAGCCAACGCGGTGGCCCGCCTCTCCGTGACATAGGCGCCATCGCGGAGGCTCTGCCTCGGCGCCTTCCGCGGTGGTTCGACAGGATTTTCGTCCGATCTTTTCTCGGGTACTTTTCCTGAACATGTCGGCTTTCAAATATGCTTAACTAATATGTAATGTCGCGAGTAGGCCATCTAGATGCCAAGAATCTTATGGGGTGTAACACCATAGCATTTAGAGTACACCGCTTCATCATAGGGTTGAATCCGGAGTAGGTTGAGACTTGTATTACGGCTACACTGCGAGAGGACATGGATATTGCCCGAGTTCAGGCATTCTCCCAGAATATTGAGGGCATCGAGGCAGCGGCGTGGGAGATCGGGAGGACCCGGCCGGGAACAGCAGCTGCGAGGATAGACGGTCGAGTTAGGGAGGCTAGGGAGGACCCGAGGCCACGATTGTCAAAGTAGGCCACCCAGACCCCCGCCTCCTACAGCCAGAAGGGAAGATTTAGTCGCGGGAGTCGGGAGATCGGAGGCTTACGGACGCAGATACCACTACGGGGAGGGCAAAGCGAGTAGGTATACCCTACCACTTTGCCCTATATCGATCGACACCATTCTTGAGCATGTGTAGATACGGATCCACCGGATGTTATATTTGGCAAGCCCAGGGTCATCTGATCGAGAGATTTTCTAGCAGTGAAGATGATCGGGATAGACGAACGGGGCATCCGCGGGGTCACGAGCTTCAACATCCTCAACGGGCGCGGGCCCTCGGTTTGCGGCGGAGGCCGGGGGCGGATCAGGGGCCTCTAGTGTAGGTGCAGGTCCAAGCCACACATATGCCTTTACCAGGGTGGGAAGGATTCAGAAACGTCACGATGTTTGATGAACGCAAATTAATGCCGGAGTCGTACAAGTAATAAGTGGCTCTTTGAAGAGCAGGATTGTCGAACCCACGGGAATAGGAATACGGGGTGAAAACTTTCAAACGTTAATTTACTGCAACTATATACAGTAGAACAACAGAGTAACTAAAGATAATTTGTTTTTGAGAATATAATTTTTATACTACACTAAGCTAATTATACTATTGAATCTAAGCAATGGTTAAAGCATGCTAGGAGGTCACGAAGAACATGTGAAGACACGAACTATTAATTTACGTGGTTTATCTTTTCCTCCGGTTGCTAGTCGGAACCTACTGCCTATGGATTAAACTCTCGTATTTAACCCAACAGAATCATGAACCTTCCACCTATATTTTCGTGATAGAAGAATTCAAGTTCTATGTCTGAAACCCGGTTCCACACATGACTATTACGACTTTCGGGTATATTTCTATCGAAGGTAAATCAATTCCCAATTCTCGAACCAAGAAAAGATCATATCCTATTAATTCACAACTTTCTAATTTCTTGCCCTCTCAGGTGAAACCGGACTTTTTGGATTTACACTAACATTGGCCAGACATTAATAGTAGGAACAAGAATTAAATAGAACAACCATGGAAGAAAAGAAAATAAACCAGCAATTCAATAGTACATTGCAACACAAAGAGTTCATAGCCTCAGCAAGAAGGAGAATTAGCCACTCATTTGTGGATTAATCATCCTAAAACAAGTGTTAATCATACAAGCAATTGAAAAGAAGAAGAAAGAGATGAGAAGAACCTAAAATTTAGGTCCTCCCAATGTTACTTTGTAACCCACGTTCTTGCTCCACCAGAGTGAGGTATTAAAAATGCCCCTAAGTGCTCTATTTATACTGAGGATAAATTTTCGAATAACGAGCAACGTGTCACGGAGTGCATCATGAACCTTTGCCTCCGTGACACGGTGCAAAGCTGAGCTCCTGCAGGTAATGCGCCGGGTAATTGCCTTACCAACGTGGCACGGCGTGCATCGCGGGCAGCCCGCTGCACGGTGCATCCGCGGACCTTCTCACGGGGAAATGCACCATCTGAATAATTCACTTCCAACGTGGCACGGCTTTGATCGCGGACCTTCACAGGAATTTATTTGGAATTTCCATTCTAGGCGAACGCCTCCGCGATAGCGGCGGTGCCACGCGGCTCCATCGCGGAGCCCTTGTCATCCCTCGCTTCACCATCCGCTTCCCTTGCTCCAATCTCAAGTTCCTTCTTGATTTCTCCTAACATGTCATTTTTCATCAACAAAAGCATGTTTTCTAAAAACAACGCTAATCATGTTGGTTAGTATAAATTCACACTTCATACAATTTACATGAGAATGTACACAATTTATTAGACAAACAAGACAAAAGTTATACATTTGAGTATCGAGTTTGGCATATAAATATGCCCCTTATCACCTACCCCACACTTAAAATCTTGTTCGTCCTCGAACAATATTCCTACAACTCATGCAATTGATATCCCTTCATGGCTATTTAGGCTCGACAGTCCAAACTACGGTCATACCGATTATGTTCGAAGCAAATCATCAAGAAAGACAGCTGCATAGCATCATTATTACGACACTTAATAAATCAAGACTTTTAGCACAGAATCGACTCGATATCGGCAAACTCATGCATATTAGTGACCAAGATATCAGACACGAATGTATTCTATCATCAAACATGTGCCCTCACAACACTAGGAGAGATTCCCTGTTTTAATCACATGAACTTTAAGGAAATCGCTGTCAGGTATATATGTACACACCCCATTTCCTCCACTCTCCCAAAACGAATTCACATGCATTGCGTCATGACCCATAGCTTGCCTCTAGTGTATTACTCCACTAATATAAGGATGCGTGATGTAGATCACGTAGGACAACGCGTTGTAATGGCTACGGAACTAGTATATACTGGGCTAACCAATAAAGTAACCCGGCTTCTTAGCGCTTTTTCACACATCCCATCAACTTCGAGAATTATTTTCTTCCTTCCTCCTCCTCTTGAAGTTTATTTTTATATTTATCACCCCTTACTTTAACACACGGAATACTGAAGAGACAATTGAGTTAAAAACTGACTTTCTTCCTTCAAATACGCTATTTCACCCTTGACTCTTTCTTTTTCTTTCTTTCCTCTTTTCTTTTTCACTCACTTTTCTTTTCTTTTATCACTTCACTCTTTGACACCATGGGAAAATTATACTTTTTCTCGGCGCTTAAGAAGTTTTCCGATTTTGGTTAAGGGACATGAAAAGAAAGGCTCATAGTTCGCACCTTTTCGACAAAGGAAAATCAGAAAAGAAAATTTATCAAGGTTAAAGGCTCAACGGGGCGACTAGGGTTTAATCTTCAAGGTGGATATGAAAGAAAAACAAGAAAATTTTTAGTTGACAAAGAAATGCCTACATCCTTTCCTACACTACACTTCCTTCATTTCGTTTCGTACACACGACAGGCAAGTTCTGGGCATCCAACAATAGCATGGAATAACCAATTCCTCACTACACTCAATGCACATGCTCGACTCAAGATGACTTCACGAGAATCTTTATTGACTAATCACAAGAATTCAAAATTAAGCCTCAATCACCGAATCGAAATTCTACGGAAAAAGTGTCTTACATATGTACAGAAATTTGCATACTTTCTACGAATCATCTTTGCTATATAAATATTATGGCCGCAACCGCAACAGGATGTCGGGCCATCGGGCCCAACATGCATGGGATACAACCCGGCAATCAACTAAACAAACAGCAACCAAAGAACAAAATAAATAAAAACAAAATAAAAACAGAAACTACTCCTATCGACTTACCTTATCCCTTAAGACGGTCGTCATCCATCCATCATAGAGAAGGGTCACTATTTACGACTTCGGTTCAATGGGACTCTTCTCGGCAAAAGCAGAAAAACAAACTCAGAAACCCAAAAACGAAAAATGGTGAAATTTTTTTTAAAAATGGTCGATGATTTCGACAAGACTATTTACATATTTAGCTAACAAAATTCCACAGCACACAACAACACTTTCACAACATGTACAATCGCGAACATACAAATAAACGAGTCAAATTAAAACCAACCGACAACAAAGCAAGGAACATACAATGATATACACGAAAAGGCAAATTCGGCACCTAACTGCTCCCACTCCACACTTGAATCGAACCTTTGTCCCGGTGTTCATACGATTACAAACAAAAAGGTGGTTGTGAAACTCACACGATCAGTCAAGTATTCCACTTCCTCATCGGAGTGCTGCCTTACCTCGTCCCCCCATGTCAGTCTCCCACCCCGTCATCCTCCTCCGGAGCCAACGTCGAATCCACCTCGCGCGTGTCTCCTCGTCAGTGGGGGCGTCATCATCGTAGGCTCCAAAAAGCTGGGCCCACCCGACATAGTGCCCAGGCGTTCTCGCCAAATGGGTAATCTAAGTCAGTACGCCCTGCAGCTAAGTCCTCATCGCCCGGTCTCCCGCCTATGCAGGGAGCATCTGCACCCCGAACATGCGGGACATATCTTGTCGTCGAGCATGTCGCTCGGCCAATGGAGACAGGCCCATGGTGGGTGTCAGGTGCCTTTCATTTTTGAAGTGATATCAATGGCACACCGCTCCATCGAGGGATGTAATCTAGGGCCTCCTCCTCCCGACCTCAAGGCCTCTCGGGGAACGTCGTCGGCGGCCCGCGAATCCGTACACAGTGTGCCACGATGCGGTCGGGCCCCTCTTCATGGCGGATGATCACCGCCCCAACATGATTTCAAGCCACTTTCATAGGGCGTATACCATACACGATCCCGGGTCACATCTGTCATGTGCCAGGAATCAAGCAGGGGAGCAAAACGATCTTAAGCCATATTAAAGCCCTGTTCATACGTAGGGCAGCGTCGATGGCGCCCCTCTCCTTATGCACCGCTCCAACGCGCCGTAGACCGGGCTCCACATAATGTGCGTCGTATCCGCATAAGGTGGGTGATGTTGTTGTCGGAGTACATGGGCGTCGGTATTTGCGCCCCTATGATGGCATTGGTGGTGAGGCTCCAATGTGACAATTTGGCCCCTTATTTTGATGGTGTGACTTCTCAATGTGGGGTTCCGGTTGGCGTAGAATTCCCGGACTAAGTGCAGGTTGCTCTCCTTGGGCTCGTTGAAAATGAAGCGTGGCCCGAAGCGCATCAATCTGTGCCATCAGGGAGGGAACTCTTGTGCCAAGGGTTCAGGTGCAATGTGTTCCTCGGGAAGTATTTCTCTTTGTGGCAGTGTACCCGCCTTCCCTCGTCCGTCACCATCTTGTTCCATATTGGCGCGCATGATAAGAACTACCGGTCTTCTTGGGGTGCTGCTCAGTCTTAATCTTTTCTCCCGGCACGTGTTGATACGCCCTTTCGTTTGTCGCTTACCCTTCAGCCATGGTTTTACGTCAAAGAAAGCAGACGGTAACAACTTTGATGGTGATTATAATTTAGCTTTTGACTAGGTCGGTTTGGCTCCAGCCCACACTTAGTTTCTAGCTCACATTATGCAACGGCGAAACATATTTATTCCATATTTACAAAAAGATAAAAATCTAGAACAACTAAACAAAAGAAACAAAAACAAACAAAAATCGCTTCATGCCTTCTTAAAATTGACCTGCTTACTCGTGTACTACTCGGACTTCGTACAGCTACTTCCAACATACTACTATCGATAATCCTTTCATTACATGGCATTCAGCTAAAGAAAACAGAAAAATAAGAATACTCCACAACTCAACTAAGCAATTCCCCAATTTTCATGTAATTTGATAAGTTCTTGGAGTTTCACCCAATTTGCCTCCCGAATTGCATGTTTCTTAAGCATACATGATAAACATACACAATACAATTCACCCAACATGCACAACCCACAATTTTTCAACACTTCCCTCTCTTCTCAATTCGATTTTCAACTTCACAATCCATCCCTAACCACAATTTAGCACAAAATTCATTTAAGCATGCAATTAACGAGTTCATATGATCACAACGATACTACGAACAACTATAATCAACAACCCAAATGTATTTAAACAATTTTATATCATGGGCATGGATTCTTCCTAGCTGTGACGAAATCAAAATTTTGGCTAAAAATTGAAGTTGAGTTCAAGAACATACCTTTGATTGATTAAGGCAGAAGAAAAGTTGATAAATTACCCTTACGCCGTGACACGTTGGTAGCATTTTTGAGGTGTATCGCGGAGGGTAAAGAAACATAGGAGAAATGAGGGGTTTTAGGGTTTAAAAAGTGGGAAAATCGCGGGTCGCCCGGTGACCCGGTGTGACCACAGCCGATTAACCGTCAACGTGTCGCGGAGGGTAATGCGGAGCATGCCCTCCGTGACACGAACCATCTCGCGAGCATTGGAATTTTTAAAAATTCAGTTTGCCTTAGCGTGTCCCACGGAGGGTAACGCGGAGGCCCTCCTCCCGTGACAGCATGGAGCCATCGCGCGAGCTCAACTGTTTTGCCACTTAAAATATTTTCTTACCTCGTTTTCCCTTTTGCATTCCTTTGCATTTTTCCTCCGTTCAACATGTAGAACATCTTACCACACGAATTCGGTTAGAATTCCAAGTTGGAGCTTAACAATATTTTTATTTTTCTATTTACCTCCTATTAAAAATATAAAGTACAAAAATTGAAAATCTTTTCTTCTCTTTTTTTTTCTCTGCCATTTGTACATTTTACAATTACATTTCACGGGTTGCCTCACATGTGGCCACGATTTACGTCTCGGCTCGACGTCAGTTTACAGGCTATTTCTGCCCCTAGGGTGACGGACGTTTGATCAACACGTCCCCACCCCCAATCAAGCTTACCTCTATCAGGGGGCTCTTCCTTCAGTTCTCGTTGTTCACAGCCTTGAACACCACTCGGTTGTTCACGCACATTGATCCAGCGAGTTCTTGATACAGTAGGGAATTTGGGGGCCTTGTACACATCGAGCACCTCCACCTTGTCGTGTGTGCCCGCATCGTTAGCTGCCTATGACTACATCAATCAAAGCTTTCACGGTTGCCAAGAAAGGTCATTCCAAAATAAGTGGGACTTCCGTGTCTGGCTTAAAATCCAACACAACAAACTCTACCGGGAAGATTAGGGGAGCCGACTTGCACTAGCGTCCCTCCCACAATGCCGTCTGGCCTTGCCAAGGAATGGTCTGCAAGCTGCACAAAACCACTGTTATTTGTAGGTCTAGGGCTTCCCTGGAGCCTACTTCTTGAATACCGAAGTTGGCATCAAGTTAATGCTCGCTCCCAAATCACATAAGCCAGCGCGCTCGGTTACTTTGCCCGATTGTCAACTGAATTGTGAAGCTCCCAGGATCTTTGAGCTTCGTGGGCAGCCGGTTTGTATCAGGGAAGTGCATTCTACATACAAGGGCCACCGTGGCATATTCGGTCGGCCTTGCTTTTGTTGGCACGATGTCCTTAATCTATTTTACTGCATATTTAGCCTCACGCAAAACATCAACAAGAGGTAAGTTAATGTGTACCTGTTTGAGCACCTCCATGAACTTTTGAAGCACGCCTCCTCCTTGTGCTTCCTTAATCGTTGAGGGAACGGGGGTGGAGGTCTAGCTGGTTCGGCATCCCGCTGTGTTTCCCCTCTCATCATTAAGCCATAAAACCACGCAGCTCGGTTTGTTGAGGTGGTCTTTCAGGTTCCACCTCCTTCAACTGCAAGCCACTCCTCGTGTTCACTGCATTGACTTTGATTGGGATTGGGATGGAGTGTCATGAAGTCCTCCTCTAGGCACAGTGTTACAGGCTCGACAAAATTGCCCAAATTGATACTCCGGTGCCTTGGTAGCCAGCTGAATATTTTTAACATCGGCTGCCAATTTGACATGGTCCTTTGCAATTGAGCTTGGCTGGCTATCAAAGTACGCTTGAACATCTCCTCATGGCCAGGTGATGGTGGTGGAGGAGGGGCATTGTTATTTATGTATTGAGCAGTAAATTCTGTGGCCCTCCTTGATTCATTGCATCCCTGACTCGAACTCTGCCCTTGATGGTTGTTGCTACCCCAAGAGAAATTCGGATGATTCCTCCAGTTGGAATTGTAGCTATTCCCACTCTTGCTTTGGTGATTGCTCCTTTGTGCATTCTAGACAAAGTTCACGAGAGTCTGGTTGCTCCACAACACTCATTTGAGTGTTCATTGCTCCACACTTCACACCAAATCTCTTTTCCATTGGCGGGAGCTTGAGGCTGGCTCAAGCTCATATTGTAAAGTGGTGTTCAGCTGATTACACACACCAAGGCGGCTATCGTGCGGCGATAGCGCAAACCCATCCACTTCCCGAAGACTCAGCTGCTTTCCTTGCTCCTCCCCTTGAAGAGTCCGCATTCCACTCCGAATTTCCCTGCGAATACGATTAAGCAAAATATACAGTTCTTCATAAGTCTTTTCTAAAGCACGCCCAGTTCTTGAATCACTTAAGAATTGCAGTGTGGGGTTCCAGGCCCTCTCCCATAAAAGTGTGCACCAACTTGCATCATTTGACTGATGGTGATGAGGACAGTCCCTCAATAATGATTTAAACCTCTCCGGGCTTGATCTGATTCTCTCCTTCCCTTTTTTAAAACTAGAATTTGACTTCTAAGCCTTTGGCATTTTACCGGAGGAAGAATCGGATCAAGAACTTTTCGCGAGATCATCCCATGAGGTGATAGAGTTTGGTGGCTCAGCTTTCAGCCACCTCTTTGCATCTCACAAAAGTGAAAATGGGAAAAGTGTAAGCCGGACATAATCTGGTGACACTCGGCGGATGTAAGTGTCACTTATCTCCGAGAAAGTACGAAGATGTTGTTGCGGGTCCTCGTGAGGAGACACCTGCAAACTGCCCGCTTGTGTGCAGCAACCACCATGCAATTTCAGCCTCAGACCTCCCTCCTGGCTCGGGTTTGCGAATCTTGGAAGTAACATTGCTAGCTTGTGGGATTGCCACATCGCGAACCGGCCTGGCTGCTAATTCCTCGGGCACTAATCAACGCCGCACTATTAGTGGATACATGGTTGCTCATGATAGTTTGTCTAAGCAGCAGCTTTCTCTCTACAGAGCTTCTCTCAGTTGTGATAAAAATTGTCGTTCGGCTCTAAGCATGGATCCACCAACCCTTTGTCTCTTGCCGGTGTTCAACAGAATGCAGTACTACGCAAAATACGAGGCTAAGACCAAGTTATCAATACAAAAATATTGAAATAGTAAACTAACACTTAAAATCAAGGTAAAAATGAAAATTTCACCAATTGCCTAATCCCAGAGCAGCGGCGCCAAAACTTGATGAGCCCCGCAAGTGTACGGGTCGTACAAGTAATAAAGTGGCTCTTTTGAAGAACTCCCGGATTATCGAGCCCACGGGAATAGGAATACGGGGTGAAAACTTTCAAAAGTTAATTTACTATAACTATACGGTGAAGACAACAGAGTAACTAAAGATAATTTGTTTTTGAGAATATAATTTTTATACTACACTAAGCTAATTATACTCTTGAATCTAAACAATGGTTAAGAGCATCTTTGAGATTCTGAAGAACATGTGAAGACACGAACTATTAATTTACGTGGTTTATCTTTTCCTCCAGTTGCTAGTGAACTACTGCCAATGGATTAAAACTCTCGTATTTAACCTTAAGAATCATGAACCTTCCACCTACATTTTCGTGATAAAGAAGAATTCAAGTTCTATGTCTGAGCAGGTTCCACACATGACTAATACGACTTTCGGGTATATTTATATCGAAGGTAAATCAATTCCCAATTCTCCCGAACGAAAAGATCATATCTATTAATTCACAACTTCTAATTTCTTGCCCTCTCGGGTGAAACCGGACTTTTTGGATTTACACTAACATTGGCCAGACATTAATGTAGTAGGAACAAGAATTAAATAGAACAACCATGGAAGAAGAGAGAAAATAAACCAGCAATTCAATAATTACATTGCAACACAAAGTTCATAACCTCAGCAAGATAGAGAATTAGCCACTCATTTGTGGATTAATCATCCTAAAACAAGTGTTAATCATACAAGCAATTGAAAAGAAGAAGACAGAGATGAGAAGAACCTAGAAATTTCGTCCTCAATGTTTACTGTAACCCACGTTCTTGCTCCACCAAGTCGGAAATTATTAAAAATGCCCTAAGTGTTCTATTTATACTAGAGGATAAAATTTTCCCGGAATAACGAGCAACGTGTCACGGAGTGCATCGCGAACGCGCCTCCGTGACACGGTGCCAAGCAGCGGAAGCCCTCTGGAATTTGTCCGCCCGAGGTAATTCTACCAACGTGGCACGGCGTGCATCGCGAGCCGACCAACGTGCCACACGGTGCATCATGAACCTTCTGCAGGAAATGCACCATACGAATAATTCACTTCCAACGTGGCATGACTGATCATGAGACCTTCTTGGAATTTATTTGGAATTTCCATTCTAAATGAAGCATGCCCGCGATGGCGGCGTGCCGCTCCTTGGGCCCTTGTCATCCTCGCTTCACCATCCGCTTCGCCTTGCTCAATCTCGAGTTCCTTCTTGATTTCTCCTAACATGTCATTTTTCATCAACAAAAACATGTTTTCCTACAAAGAAACAACGCTAATCATGTTGGTTAGTATAAATTCACACTTCCTTACAATTTACATGAGAATGTACACAATTTATTGGACAAACAAGACAAACGTTATACATTTGAGTATCGATTTGTATATAAATATGCCCCTTATCAATGTTGTGAAGGTATATGATGACTATATTGCTCATACCACCTTTATGTATTGATTGATCGGGATCTACTTTGTCCTACATTACCCCATTGTGGCTCAGTTTTAGTGTTTTCAAGATTGCTCTTTGCTTTGGCCTTTTGGTATCACATGGGTGACCATGCTTTTGGCAGAGGGTCTATCGAGGTGTACGGTAGAAAATTCTTTGATCGTCAAACCACAGTAGATACGGTAGAATTAGAGATGGTTGATTTCGTGCCATTATAGGTATGGATTGGTTGGCTTCGTGCTATGCAAATGTAGAATGCTGGACCAAGACAGTGGGATTCCACTTTCCGGGGGAAGTGAATGCACGAGTGGAAGGGGCGTGCAGGTTATGCCAAAAGGTAGGTTTCATTTGCTATCTTGAGGCGAGGAAGTTGATAGCTAAGGGTGCATTTACCACATTGTCGGAGAGTTCGGGATGTTGGAGTAAAGCACTGCAACTCTCCGGTCACATTCAGTGGTGAATGAATTCCCCGAGATGTATTTCGGATAGGTTACACAGTATTCCCCCGGAAAAATAGATTTTGCAATTGATTTACTACCGGGAACTCAACCCATATCAATTCCTCCGTGTCGTATGGTTCTGTTGAACTCGGAAGGTAAAGGAAGCGCTTAAAGATTTGTTAGATAAGGGCTTTATCGGTAGTACTTCACCTTGGAATTAATAGTTCTATTTGTGAAAGAAGGATGGCTCACTCATAGACTACCGACAATTGAATTAGGTTCACGGTCAAGAATAGTATTCGCTTCGGAAATTGATGACTTGTTTGATCGATTACAGGGGGCCAAATATTTTCTAAGATTGACTTACGTCTGAATACCATCAGGTTTGAGTTCGTGAAAGGGACATTCAAAAGACTGCCTTTACGACCAGATACGACCATTTAGAATTCCTAGTTATGTCCTTTGGGGTGATGAATGCCCCAGCGAGTATTTATGGAGATGATGAACAACATCTTCGAGACCATACAGACTGTTCGTGATAGTGTTTATTGGCGATAATGCAGTGTTTCTCGCTCGAGAGCGAACCACCCCAAACTCATTTACAGGCAAGTGCTCAGATTCTTAAGGACGGTGAAATTGGCCAAGTTCTCTAAATGTGAATTTTGGTTGAATTGATAGCTTTCTTAGGACACATCGTGTCGGATCTTTGATATGCAGGGTAGACACGTGAAAATAGAGCGGTAAAACCATGGCCCGGACCTACCACTCCGACCAAAGTTCGTAGTTTTGGGATTAGCAGGGTACTACAGAAGATTTGTTGAGGATTCTCCACCATAAGCGGCACCTCATTAAGCTTACGCAAAAACGTGGGATTTCGGTGGACGGAGGCATGTGAGCATAGTTTCCAGGAGTTAAAACGGAGTTGACCTCCGCCCGATGTTAGCATTGCCAGAAGGTACAGAGGGTTGCTTCATTTGTTATAGTGCTTCGGAGTATTGGGTTGGATGTGTTGATGCGGCATGGTAAAGTAATTGCCCATGCTTCCGGACAGTGAAACACGAATAGCAACGAAGTCAACTATATAACATATGAAACTATTTTGTCATAACTTAAGTATGCGAGTTTGTATGCTATAGTCGTAGAGGCTTGGAACAATTAAGGATATCCAGACTTCATGTCATCCTTAGCTTTTTAATTCATCCCTTCTATACTTCCGTTCCTCCATATGACTATAATAGGCTATATCTTTGGTTTATCGATAGCCTCTGGTTGACAATCTAGTATACCTATTGGAGTCTCCACATGGTACGACTCTTCTGTAACCTAAGCATCCTCGACTGGGTCAACCTGAAAAAGGTCTTCATGTTCTTGCATAATATTGATGAACGAATCCTAGCCTAGAAGGCAACTCTAACCCATAGGCCACCTTGGCGATCTTTGGAAGAGGTTTGGTATGGCCGGTAAATCTAAGGCTAAGTCCGCCCTTCTTGTCAAATTTCCATAATGCCCTTCATTGGTGAAATTTTCAGGAATGCCAGTCGTTGCCTCAAATTTCAACTCCCTACGCCATACATTGGAATAGGACTTAGTGACCTGGGCTGAAGTGTAAATGCTCTCCAATAAGTTTAACTCCTTTCTTCGATTGATGTGTTATGCGAGGGTTCAATTATACGACTTATCTACTTCAGGCCATCATATGGGGACCTACATTTCCATCTGTAACATATCTTCGAGCGTTTGAATCGTATTGCTCTGGCACCTCCCATTTGCTTGGGGATGAGAATGTCACGCCTTGGGGGTATGGCTGGCACCTAGTGCCTTATTAGGACTGAAGCTTTGCTAAACTGCGAGCCTAAGCACATCTGGTGCCTAGTGGCTCTATCTCGAATTCTGGAATCAACGGGCTATATAGCTACTGTAAATACAGCCTACGACCATTAAGGAACTGTACACAATACTATAACTTCAACTAGCAGAATCATCTTATGTAGGAAACCTGTGCGGGCCGACAAGGCCACCATGCTGTAGTTATCTCTAACTCCAGTAATAGATATTGAACATCTACGTGACCGGCGGTCACCACTACTATCTGGCCCACACGACCAACACAATCCCAACACAATCAACAACACTAAACAGCTAAACAAACGCACGGCCCCACACGATCGGCACAACTAACCACAGGGAGATATATATACACAATCTACAAGCCTTTATGAATACTGATAAAATGGTCGGGACAGGGCGCCGACCTACCCATACTGTACAACAAAAGAAAGGAAATAGACCTCTAGCTATCTAGCTCCGAATGACAGGAGCTGATGACTCAATGAGCTGGATGGAATCACGAGGGATTGGCTCCTCGTCTATGAGTACCTGCAGGCAAGTAATGCAGCACTCCAAACGGGCGTCCGTACCACTAGTACCGAGTATGCAAAGCAAACTAATCATAACTGAATATAAACAACATAACTAGAAACTCTGAACAGTAGAAGATATTTGAAACTGTCTGAACTGATAGA
>JACEIK010002713.1:22975-36326 GCA_018107945.1 Datura stramonium
CTAGCATAGTCGCAAACAATGTTTAAGTTGGTGCCAACACAAAAATTAGTAACTTCCGAATTATAAAAAGGGCTTTACAAGTTCACGCTTTGTCTGCTTCCTTCTTCTCCAAAATAAACAAGGGAGGAACTATCCATCACATAGATTATCATATTATAATGCATTAATAACTAAATCTTCATTTCACCATTGCTTTTCAAATACTTGACAACATTTCTAACATAGGAGTCGTGAAGGAGAGATCTTTCAATAATTGATGAAGGTGCCAGAATTTCCTTCTGTGGTACCCAGACAATATGCACAAACTCTCTCCCCTCCCCTGCTTCTCCAAAGTCCGACCAAATAGCACCAATATAATTTCAATGGGAGTTTAAAGTTTGAGACTTTCAAATCAAACTTTTGAACTTAAAATCGACAAGCCAAACTTTTGAGTTTGAACTTTGAGACTTTCAAGCCAAACTTCATACACATGTTGAAAGTTGGTCTTGACAAACTAAACTTCTTACGCGTATATTAGGAGCTTGCTTGCACAAGGATTATAACAAACTTTAGGCTAATTTTGTAACTTCATATGCAAATTTTGCAACAAAGAATTATACAATACGGCTAGGATTTATATGGGGGCGCCAACATCGACTATCTGTGCACTTGCCCCTATAAATTCAAAAATCTCATTTGCACGCTGGGTGAAAATAACGAGAGAATTTCTATATATATATGAAATTAGACACATATTTACGACGTGTAGCAAATTTAGTTTACACAATATAACAAGATTTTTTAATTTTTTTTTTTAAAAACATATAGAAAATTTTGCTTAGGGTTTGAAAATTTCACTTAACGCATGAAATGTTTGTTCAAAATTTTGTGTATGAAAATTATATGAAATCGATATGAAATATGTATATTTTGCTCAATGCTTAAAATTCTGCTTACGTGTTTTGTATATGAAAACTGTATAAAATTGGTATGAAATATGTATATCTCCCTCAAGGCTTAGAATTTCGCTCACAGTTTTTGTGTATGAAAACTTCATAAAATCGATATGAAATATCGCTCCAGGCTTAGAATTTTGATCAAAATTTTAGATATAAAAATTATATAAAAGCGGTATGAAATATGTATATAACTAACTGTATAACATTCATGTTAAGTTTTTGGGAAAAAATAAAGCATCGAACCTTGCTCACTATTTATATATATAATCTGTATAAAATATGTATATAACCATATAAATTTTGTATAAATTTCATATTAGTTTTTGAAAATTTAATACAACTACAACAACAACAACATCATATACAACTTTCGTACAATATCGATACAAATTTAATATAATTACAACACACATGTAAACTTAAAAAATAATTTTCATGCAAACTCAATATATAATTATAAGACAACTTTAATATATATATATGATACAATTCAATTGTTATTTTAAACTTCAACGAATTAGAACTGAAATTCATTTTAAAACTAGCACAAATCTAATCTAAATAGCTCCAAACTTTAGATTTGAATCCTGCTCGATGTTCTTTTTTTTTTTTTTTGGAGATATCACCCACTCAAAACAAAACATGTTTGCTGCAAATCAATTTTTAGAATATGAGCTTCGAAATCTTTTAATGGCCGGTAATGGAGTTTTCTTGTTCAACTTGGTTCTAATTTTCATATTTCAATTTCTCATGTCTGTCTGAAACTTCACACTGCTATTTTAATATTATCAGATTATTATGGGGAGCTTCAAAGCTAGTTTTAAAAATGGGGAAATCACAGATCTGTAATACATTAGCAATTTTAGCGTGAATGAGAGGGAGAAAAGGAGCCAACAAAGGAAATAGTTTTTTCAGACCTGTTATATTTTGTAAATAAGAAAAAAGTATCATTATGTTAATAATGTAGGGTCTTGTAATTTAGTTAAAAGGTGACAAATGAGCGGATTTGGATGAATTTGAGAATGTCAAAATGGGGGGATCATTACCTGCTTGAATGTTATTTAGGCTGAAGTTGATTGGGCTGAAATGAGCTAAAAATCGGAGCATAACCCAACCCACCCAATTCTTACTGAGTTTTAAATTTAAAGTTTGTTTTCTTATAATTTATTTGAATACCTAATAAATATTTTTTATATTACAACAATATAAAACATATCAAAAAAAAAAATCTATTTAAAAATATTTAAACCAAATTTCTGATGGATCAATTTGGGGAACATATCAGCCCAATTTTAAAATAGACTGAACTAAGGGGGTCAAAATAAGTTAAGTTGATAAAATAAGCGGGTTATTAACCCGTCCATACCTAAACGTGTTGGACGGGTCATGCCACCCCTAGCTATGGGTGTGAGTTTTCCTAAAATAATATGGGTAGGCTCACTCAAAGCCCATATCCAGCTCAATCACAATAGGCCTGCTCAAACCCACAGCTATTAATGGGCTTACATATTGGTGGGCTTATAGGTTTTGGGTTTCCTTGACCAACACTAGTGAAGAGGCTATTCTAATATCAGCCGTAGGATCTAGGGCTTGCCCGCTCCTTATATACACGCTACATATATCTTCTCATTTAACCCTACTGCTTCAGCCTCCAAACCAGAGTAATAAGCTGCAGAGAGAGTAACACAGCCGCCGTGAAAAATGGTGCAACGGCTTACTTACCGTAAACGGCACAGCTATGCCACCAAATCCAACCAGCATAGGGTGGTGAAAACCCCAGGTACCCATTGTTACACTCTCTATTTTATCCAGTTTTCTTTGAAGGTCTGTTGTTTTTGTTTGTTGCATTTATTTTTTTTTCTTGAAGAACAAATGTGTGTGTGTATTTGGATACTGAAGAAAGTTTTGTGCTTTTTTGGGTGTTGGAAAAATGATTTGAATAGGTGGGAAGCTGATTTACCAGACTACCAAGAAGAGGGCTAGTGGACCTAAGTGCCCTGTAACTGGGAAGAGAATTCAAGGGGTATGTTTCTTTTTTTGCTCTTTCTTGTGTTAAAACTGTTTTTGATGAATGCCATTGGTAGATTTTGATTGGATTTTATGTAATTACTGAGTTTTCTGCTGACGTATTTGTGTCCGATGATAAAGTAGAGCTTTAGGTGGAATTCATGTTATCCATTATGAGTATTAGATTTAGCTTCGATGAATTGATTCTACAACACCATTGTTTGCTAATGTGCACAGATATCTGTTAGTTTGGAGTGTGTATTGTTAGGTGGTATAATAACTGCGATATTTAGAGTAAACAAATGATTTTCCTTAAAGAATATAATGTACTGATTCAACCCCGACTTATTTGGGGTAACTTGTAGTTGATTGATCCATTGATCTGTGTTCAATTTGATTTCATATTTAATAGAGAACAAATTAAAAATACAGTTTTCAGTTTCATAGAAGTATATGAAAGTGGTAGTACCTTGCAACTTTGCGGTGGAATTTGGGATAGTAATGATTATTGCTATTTACAAGGATAAGCTAATGTGTTCAATTGCCAATACAAAGGAGACAATTTTCCTGTACTATTTTCAGCATCTTCCAATAAAAAATCCAATAATAGGTGATTTGAGGAGAAATTGAATCATATATAGTATGCAAGATGTTATGCATTTGTTATTGTCAAACAATTTTGAGTCATAGTTGACTTTGCATCTTTGCAATCTCATATTACCCTTTCCTCTGTGTCTGAAATATCTAAATTCTTTGCGTTTAGATGTCAGCCCACCCCACCCCAAACAATAGCATGTAATTTTCTGATAGGTTATCTTTATAACGCCTGATAACATGATGTAATAATGTGAAATCTAAAACAACATGGCAGTTTTTTCAGTATAGAGGAGAAAGGGTCAAGTTATCCCTCTACTGTGCAAAGTATACTAATTTTACCCTCCTTTATTCTTTTTGCCTTTCATACCCTTGCTGTTGAGCTCTAGCAGAGACAAAGTGGATTCCACTTGTGATTTGAGAATACTTTGGAATAAAGGTCCAAATTTTCACCCCCTATACTTAAACAATAGCCTCCATTATTCTTCAAATTGAAACCCATTAGGCTGCAAATATGAGTCAATTTGCTTACAAGTATATGATAACTCCATCCAGCTAGGCCTGGACACCACTGTTGTAGAAAAAGTGAATGAATCCAAGTTTTGTGTAGCAGCATTGTGTTTTAGACCATGTTCCCTTTATTAAAATAATGTATATAATTCCTAAATGCATTACAAAAATAGATTTCATGTACTTCTAGAATATCATTGCTGTAATGTTGTCTAATGGTTTGAGATGGATTACTTCCTCACCCTTGAAACACATGTTCTCTGTAGCTATCAGCAATGTGCATTTTAAAACATGAATGCAGATGCAGTTGCTTTTTTATTATATAGTTGTTTTAGGTGTCATCATTTAACTGGCTTAAGACTTTTCTTTTTACAGATTCCTCACTTGAGACCTGCTGAATACAAGAGGTCAAGATTACCCAGAAACAGGAGGACTGTGAACCGTGCTTATGGTGGTGTGTTGTCAGGCAGTGCTGTGCGTGAAAGGTATAATCTTGGTGCACTAAAGTGTTCTCAAACTGTCAAACAAAATTAATGTTCTTCTAACTCACTAGATGTTGTCTTGTACAGAATCATAAGAGCCTTTTTGGTTGAAGAACAAAAGATTGTGAAGAAGGTTTTGAAGATCCAGAAAGCCAAGGAAAAGCTAGCAGCCAAGAGCTAAGCCTTTAATCCTTGATGATGTCATGAGAGAAATTTCTGATACCCCAGGCTTCTAGGATTCATGGATGTATTTTGAATTTTGGTCTTAAGATTTGTATGTTGCTGGTTTTCGTTAAATTACAATATTGGAGGTCTTTCTTCACTTTGTCGAAATATCTGTTCTGCTAGGTGTCTCTGTTTTCTTCCTTGTTCTGGATATTTAAACTTCCTATGGATATTTGCACTTCAATTCAATCAGCCTATTAGTTCCAGTTTTGAATCTCATTCAGTATACAGCTACATTATTGGTCTGGGGTTACCTGAGTATATTTTGCTGCATTTTCAATCTCTATGATAGTACTTTGGGGTTTTCTAATCAGTATCAGCAGAAAATCCTATTGTTCCAAAGGCATTGTTTAGCAAACCAGCTACTGGAGAGGCCAGTGTCTGGTTTAGTACATGTTTTTGTCAAGCAAACTATGCATTGCTGTTATTTTGAATGTGATTCCTGGTATGTTAGCCCCGAGTATTCATCTATCGCATTCAAGAATAGAGTCGTATTCTGCACATGGTATTTACTCTTCCAAATTTGAACCGGTATCTGTGTGCAAGGATAATGATCTTTACCAAACTGTATTGAGTATTGTCTTGATCTTGATATGACTTATTGACTGTAAAAGTTTCTGACGTTGTCTGTTATTTGTTCAGCATCGATATTATTGTTCTTTGGAGGCTTCTTTTGTGTGTTCAATAAGTCTCATATGCCTTAAATCATGTATAGTTGCTGGTCTTATGCTCATAATATGCATAAGCTCTACAATCTGGTTGAAGACTTTTAATAAGTGGCTATTATTCTGTGGAACACTGGACTTATGTTAAAGCTGATAAGAGGATACACTTGGTCTGAAAAGAGAAAGAAAGTGCTTCACCATTTATTCTGCCTATAGTACATACCCCTTTGTGCTATTGATACAACAAATTGTGACATGAAAAAAACCAGGACAAGAGAGACCAAAACAAAAGACTAAAGCAACTGAAGAATCATCTTAACAAAATCAAGTAATCATCAAACTTCCTGGTTTAAGTTAAACTTCTTCCCTATCTTAGCAACGAGATCACGGTGGGGTGGAACACACTGCTTCATTATGGGTAACTTTTTCAGAGCAATAGTTCATAAAGGCATTGGTATTTCTCTAGGCTTACATCCTTAACTCCAATAGCTTCATTGAAGGCTTCAACATTGCAAGCATTTGAACCTATTACAATATCAAGAATCCCTGGAAAATCCCTTGCAATCCCCATTTAGTTGCTCATTTGATTCTTCTATAGCATTGTCTTTTTCCTTCCCTTTAGACATGAGGACAGCTTTTGTTGCAAATTCAGAAAAAGGTCACAACTGTCATAAACTGTGTATTTCATACGGAGGAAAATGACTTCCGTCTATATAAGTGATCGAGGAAGAGTCATTTGCCCCTTTTTGATGCTTAATTTCCGATAGCCAAACACCAGAAAATAATTTTATCATACTAATCACACAATAGTTTATCCAGAATCTAACTTTGGCTCTCTCATAAGGATCCTCAGGGAACAACTTGGTTGAATTTTTCCAGCAATCATCTATATATTCAAGTATAACAAGTGATTCAACAATTGGTTTCCCTTTGTGCACAAGAACAGACACTTTCTTGTGTATTGGATTGTATTTGACAAGTTGTTGACTTTTGTTTATTAGATCTTCTTGCATTATGTAATCATATTGGATGCCTTTGATTTCAAGTGCAAGTCTAACTCTTCTACAACAGGAGCTGAACCAAGAGCCAAGTAAAACTACATTTTCTTTCTCCATAATAATCTCTAATTTTGATAGTGTCTTTGTTTTTCTCTATGGTAAATAACTATATATGATATGATGGAGTTCAAACTTTTTATCATAAAGTATTATATTTATTTTAGAATTTTTGGAGACTTTAATACTAAAACAAATATAAATGTCATGATCATGACCCTGTCAAAGTAAGGCTACGAAGAAACAGAGATTTTATTGATGAATATTTATTTGTGTTTTTCCTTTTTTAAATATTCTCCATGATTCAAGGGTTGTTAGTAACATAATTTTCGAATGTAGGATGATTTCGACCTCCTTGTGATGTATTTAACCGCTAGTAATGTCGATCAGTGGCTGTGAGATAAACAATATTTAACGTCTGAATCTTTTTATGAATATCTCCAGAAGTTTATGGGATTTCGATATGCAAATAAAGTCACGTTGAATTTATAGATAGTGCAAGTTATACCTTGGTGGTTGAATGATGTAGGGGTGTGCAAATTAATGGTTAAACCAATAATCCGAACTGATAATTGAGTTATTGGATTAATAATTTGGGTTATTGTTTTAACAGTTTGATTATCGATTTACATCCTAAGTTATTGGGTTATTGGTTCGGTTATCGGTTTGACCACTTTTTTTAACGGGTTAACCGATAACCCGATAATAATTTATTAAATTATAATTTTAGCCTTCAATATATGAAGTATCCAATCAAGAAGATGAAATGGATGTCGATGAAAAGTGAAGGGGATGGTGTATTAATTTAAATTAAAGTCGATTGTTTTAGTTGAGCTAGTTCTATATGTTTTTTCTCTTTTCACTCATCTTTTTCTAGCTAAACATAGTTATGACTTATGAGATTTTTCATGTGAGATCTTACCGGTTAACCCGATAACTGAACCGATAACGATCAATAACCGATTAACCAATAACCAATTAATCGATATCTTAACGGTTCTTTAATGGTTTAGCATGTCTTACAAATCGATAGCCGATAAGTAAAACCGATAACTTTCAAAATCAAACCGAACCGATCGATACGCAATCCTAGAATGATGAAATAATTTTATGGGTAAACTTAGTTAAATGTGCTTTACCTAATTAGGCCCCATTTTAGGAGTGTTATTCTATTTGTAAGCGCTTAAAAGAAGGAGAAAAAGTGAAATTTTAGAGTTTTGAATATAATTTGCCATTATTTTTGGCCTAAAGTGCATTTAGGTCATATCATTCAAAGTTGGACCATTTAAATTTCTGATAGCCACACCATGTAATTTTTATTAAAAAAAGGGGTCATTTGCACAAATGCTTTCATTTTGGGGTAATTTTTTAATTTTTATCCCTTAAATTTATGATCTTTAATTTTTGTCTTTGACACTTTAAGTGACAAAAAAGTGGTAAAAAATGCCCTTAACAGTAAAAACAAACAAACAAAAAATTCGCAAGACATAAGTTTTGTCCAATTTATGTCTTAAGGCATAAATTCACACAGGTTATATGCCTCAAGGCATAAGTTGAGTAGCATGAAGGGCACAAGTTCAATTGCATTGAACTTCTACCTCAAAACACAAGTTCAATAACATGAATTTATGCTTTGGAGCACAAGTTTGGTAGGGAACTTGTGCCTAGGGGTGGAAGTTGGTAGATGAACTTGTGCCTTCTAGGGCTAACCTATACCTTCCGAATTTTGTTTATCTCGTGATTTTTCTAAAAATATTAGGGATTTTTTGTCCCCCTTTTATCACATAAAATATTGAAGGGAAAAAAATTAAAGACCACCAATTTGAGGGGCAAAAATTAAAACTACAACAAAATAGAGGCAGTCGGCGCAAAAACTTGTTAATAATGGCAGATCAAAGTTTGGCCCAACGCTATTTGATGGGCTTGGGCCTTAATTTCCTAATTGTAATGTACTAAGGCCCACTGCTAGTAACTCTAATTCCCTCATGGCTCAATTCGTAGATTAAAGTAGATAATCTTTGCTCAACTCACTGACAGGAGGATGAATGACATGTAAGCCCAAGTAGTTGGTTCACAAGTCAATCTCCAAGTGATGTTGAATCAAAGTTCAATTGAGTTTAACACTTTTATTATTGGAAAATACTTATTCGCATAGAATATTTACACCTTACGAAATGAAGTGACAAACATAGAGAGATTTAGTTTAATAGTCAATTACGAACTTGGCATATAACTGACGGTCCCTGAGAATCTGGAGCACTGTCTNCTTACGAAATGAAGTGACAAACATAGAGAGATTTAGTTTAATAGTCAATTACAAATATTATTCTAGTTATGTCACCTTTTTTATTAAAAAAAGAAAACAATAAAAAAAACATAGAAAAATATGTAAATGAAATACAAGAAATTTTTATAGAATCATTTTTTTTAAACCGACATCAATCTTGCTACTTGCCAAATAAAATAAATAAAAATGAAAAGTTATATATATAAAACTATGCATTTAATTAATGACTCTAAGAGTATATCCTAAGGATACATATATAGTAATATCACCTTGGCTTGTAAAGCTCGCAATGAATCACATTCTACTGTTTTATTAGGGTTAAAATATGTCATTATCATAACAATATATTGGTGACAAACAAGAAAAAGGGAAAGAAAACAAACAAACAAACAGTAAAGACGAGCAGAAAGGAAAGGCTCAATAAAGCACATGAAACAATGATGATTTGCAGTAAATGAACGTGTTGGGTTGAATAGATTAAAATGAGTTAAATTAATAAATAAATGAATCTATTTGAATTGAAATGGATTGAGCTAAAATGCGGATCATAGCATAATAGACTTAGTTCAGTTTAATTTCTATATGTTAATTTGGGCTACACTGATGCCCAATTTTTAGATGTGCTAAAATGAACTGAGCTAATAAATAAGCGGGTCAAAGGAATTGGACGAATCATATTTTCATGAGCTAATTTTGGAACGCCTACTTTAATATATCATGAAAATTGTTCTTCCATAACTTGGCCAAAACCTTTTTGGGAAATGATTTGATTAGTCATGAATCAATTGAAAAACCTACATTAGAGAGTTTTTACAACACTAATCCAAAACTAAAACTAAGTCCAAACTAAAAAGGACCCAAATTAAAGAAAAAGAAAACAAAAACAAAAACAAAAATCCAAAAGAAAGAAAACAAAAAGCTAACTTCTTGAAGCTAAAAAACACAACACTACTAACTAGCTATATGGGGGTCATGATCAAGTGTAACACTTGTTAGTAGAATAACTTGTAGACATTTCACTACTAGGACAAGGAGAAGAAGAATCCCAAAGCAAATTTGTCTTCCATGCATCAGCAGCCATATTCAATGGAAAATTATTCATCAATGGAAGTACTCCAATATTAGATCTTACAACATGATGATGATTTCCCCATTGTTCCTCCATATGTTCCATATTGTTGATCATGATCACATTATTATTACCTTCCTTTAAGGTTGTTGTTGTCTCTTCATGAACACCACCTCCACCTCCACCTCCACCTCCACCACCACCACCTTCCATAATATTCTCCGCGGGTAACGCGATCGAATAATCTCCGAATATAGAAGATGACATGTTTAAGAGCAAAGAAGAAGCATCAATATGGTTCATATTTATTTCATCATGAGGACATGATGAAGAAAATGTGTAACTTGTGATAGGGTCATGGTGTTGATGAGGAGGTCTATTGTTATTATTATAACTAGAATTAATTGAGTTGAGGGTTTTATAAAGAGGGATATGATGATAATCTAATGTGGAGAAGCTAGCCATATTGTTGGATGATGAGTCATTAAATTGGATAGGTGGTGAAGTAGTTGTTGTTTTGTGTATAAATGACATTTGATCATCTGAATTAGTAAAGTGGCTATTTGTTAGAAAATCATGAGATGCAGTGTTGTTTTGAGGTAGTAGTGGTGGTGATACCCAAGAATGAGAAAGTGCTCTATGTGCATTGGAGTTTGCTTTCTTGAAAATCCTGCATATTGCCCATGAGTCCTAAAATATCCAACCAAAAAAAAATAAAATTACATTAATTAGTAAAGATTCTTAACTTCTATACACTAATAATATATATATAAAAAAATTACTCTCTCCGTTTAAATTTGTTTATCTGATTTTGATTTGACACGAACTTTAAGACAGTAAAGAAAATTTTTTGAATCTTGTGGTCTTAAACTAAAGATATGTTGACTGTACCAACGAGACATTCTTTTTTAAATGAACTAGAAAAAAAAGTCAGACAAACAAATTGAAATGAAAAGAGTAATTTTTTATATTATCAGGTCAACTGAAAAGTAATTATAATAGATGATTCTGCAAAATAAGTAGGATTATTAATTTGAAAAATAAGATTGATTACATACTCTAACATACTAACTAAAATATACTGACAGCAAAATAAATTATTTTCATTGTGACCATATACAAGTTAAATCCATTAGAAAACAAGTTTAACTTCTAACGCATTGTCAATATAAAAATATTTTTACAACTATAAAAGATAACAACAGATATCTATGTGTTTACAATAGAGTTTAACTAAGTAATGTACACCATTAGTTGCAACTAATTTTTACACCATCAAATCATCTTTACGTATCTTATTTTCAAGATTTCAAATCTAATATTTCAGAGAAGACATTTATCTGTATATAACTTTTGAATAATCTGATAGTGTAAAATATAATTTACAAGTGGTACAACTCTTTATAACTTGAAAAATAAGATCGATTATTATAACAGGTTAAAATATGCTGATAGTGTAAATTAAAGTTGTTTTAATTAGGTTTTAGAGAAAGCTTACATTAGGAGGAATATGTTTATCCAAGAATCTCTTTGGGGCAGTAGTGGAGTAGTCATGAGTAGTAATGGAAGGCAATCTAAACTCATGCATCATCCAATCAGTTTTAATCCCTTTAGCAGCTCTCCCTTTATAGAAAACCAGTGATTTCTTCAACCCAATGCATTTTGATGATCCTTCAGATGAATATATTGGCCTATCAGTACCTGTTGCTTTCCAAAAACCAGCACCAGTTACTCTATTTGGCCTTGCACTATTTCTGTATTTTCTATCCCTTGGACAATAGAAATACCATTCTTTTTCTCCCACTGCTGCCAACTCTGCTAATAACAAAGGAGTAGTTAGCTATGTTTCATTTTGTAAGGACATGATGGAAAAAGAAAAGAAAAAAATAATAATAGTAATAACTGCGTCTCAGTCCCAAGCAGATTAGGATCTCGCGGCTAAGAATAGGAAAAAAACAATGTAATTTTTTTAAAACACTATCAAGTGAACTTATATAAACTGACAGTCAAAATAAAATTTTATACTGTCTAAGTTAGTTTTATTTGTTGCCGTAGCAGATAACTTGTCTTATAATTTTCAAAATTATAAATCTTTTTATTTTTTATTTTTTATTTATATGGAGAGTTATGTAAATATTTTTTTGGGTGACCTAGTAGTATTGTAATATTTTTTTTTAATATTGTCTGTGTTTATAAGTTAAACTCATCTAAAAAATAAATTCAAATAATTGTCCACGCAAAAAATGAAACTAGTTTATTAGTCTTTGTAATTAAATCAGACATGTTATTTGTTACAATAGATTAAATTACACTGATAATGTACAAATGAGTCATGAAAGTATAAAAAACCCAATGAAATCTTGATGCAAAAGCTTAGCATATGAACAAGCTTATTATATGAACAAGCTTATTATTATTATTATNATTATTATTTTGTAAGAAAGTTGTGGTGGGTTGGTTGGTTCGAGTTTTGAATATAGAAAAAAAATCATGTGGGGAGTGTTGCTCTCAAAATGGGTTCCTGCAAAGCGCGATCTAAATATATTCGAGTTTCAATGCAGGTATACTAACACCAGATAGGAAATCAAAAAAACAAAAAAACAAGCATGAAGATGGATGAGCTATTGTTATATCTTACTTGGTAGATCCCATGGATCATATTTATAGATGTCAAGTTGCTTGATAAGTTCAATGGAGATCGGCTTTTGTTGAACTTTCCTCCTTAGATAAAACCCTACTAACTCTTCATCTGTTGGATGAAACCTAAACCCTGGAAGCATCACTTCTTCCAAATTTTTCTCTTTCTCATTATTTCTCTCTTCCATTAAAACCCTAAAAAAGAAACAAACAAGTAGAAAACCCTAACCTACCTAGGTAAACAACCTTTTTTTCCTAAACAAAACAAAAAAAGAACTTGTTTAAGGAAAACTAAGTATTGATGAAACCCTAATATATATATATATTGTTGTTGTTGAAGAAGAAAGAAAGAAAGAAAGAAGAAGAAGATAAGTTTGAAGAGAAAAGTGTATTAAGTTTGAGAATTTGGAAAGTGGATTATATGGTTCCTAAAGAGGGGTCTCCCTCCGAAGGATCAGCCGCCTTTTCTGCTGACTTTTAAAGCTCTCTCTACTTGTTTTTTTTCCAAATTAACCAATTTTGGCTTTATCTTTAAATAATAGTAGTTGGATGGATGGAACATCTCGCGTTCACGCGGGATTTAGAAAAGGATCACACTTTAAGAGTTGTGATATAGATAGTCTATTTTAAAAAAAAATAGTAACTCAGTGTACAAAGCATCTCGTATTCACATTGAATTTGAAAAAAGGATCGCGTCTTAAGGATTGTGATATAAATATAATCTATCTTTTTAAAATATGGTAGTCTGGTGTATAAAACATCTATTCAATTCTTAAAAGAAATTGATTGGAAAAATACGAACTTCTCTGTAGAGTATTAAAATTTCAATTCATGTAAGGATCGGGAAATAGCTAGCCGCACATTAAGGGTTGTGATGTAAAC
>JACEIK010002713.1:64123-91570 GCA_018107945.1 Datura stramonium
TGCACCCAATTACACGTCCTCTATACATTTTCGTCTGTCAAATAAGGGTGAATTTTTGCTTCTTCTTCACTCAACCATCATGATATATGATGGTGAAACCGGAGAACCAAAGCACACTTCTGATGTGGCGGGATGCGGGTCCCCTAACAATATCTGACCAGATACGTCGTATTCCTGAAACTTCACGATATATGGTATGCTCTTTTTTATTTTTTCCAAATATTGTCAAGACATTGAATATGTTTTTTTCCTGATAAGGAGACAAAATATTGAATATATGTGAATCCATTTATCATAGCTGCTTATATTTCTTGCAAGTGTTTCTCCTCTTTATTATATCGTAATTCCTAAAGTGACAACTATTTTGGGACAATTTTTGTGAGGTAAAGCGATAGTTTAAATAGGACGGAGGGAGTAGTAAATAAAATAATATGGAAATTTACACCAGTTATGGATAATCTCATTCCGCATAACATATGATAATTTATTATAATTGATATTTTCTAATATTGTCCAGTGTGTCGCGCCGGTTCTAATGCTAGTAATCTAAAAAAGAAAATTGTATCATATGGAATGGAACAAAGGAAATACTTCGTCCGCCCCATTTGAACTGCCTTATTATCTCTTTTCATGCCTATTAAGAAAAACAAATATAGCGTATAGTATACTAAGTTACCCCTATTTATTAAATGTTTTTTGAGAATTGAGCATTATTAAAAAGAACTATTTCTTTAATGTGAAGGGTATAGTTAGAAACAATTGCCTACTTTAGTCTTGAATTCCTAAAGTGACAACTATTTTGGGACAATTTTTGCGAGCTAAAGTGATAGTTTAAATAGGACGGAGAGAGTAGTAAATAAGCTAGTTAAGAAATTTACAGTCAGTTATGGATAATCTCGTTCCGCATAATATAGGTAGTTGTGGAAAGAAGATATATCCTTATGCAGTCCTAATAGATATTACCTATGGCTATGAGGTTGTCGTAGCCGCTAAGATTAGAAATCTACAGGGAAGTTGTTGTGTGAGAGCAAATGATTGTCTAAAGTGATGCATTCTGATCTATATGCACAACGGAATGAGATTTGGGGAGATATGGAGATTATGTATTAAATCTTGTATTTCCATACGGGGGTGGGGGAGTTCAAAAATAGTATTATTCTAAAAGTAGTAAATGGGAGAAAAATTAGGCTATGGACAGATAAATGGAACTTTCTATTTAAAAGAAAGGCTTAATGACTGGGAATTGATATGGAAGACTAAAGTACCAACCAAAGTGGCTTGCTTCCCTCAGAGCGTGTTTAACGCAGGACAGGCTGCAGAAGAGAGGATTTATTCTTTGCAGCAGGTGCTTTTTATGTGAGAATACTAAGGAATCAATTTTGGTCTATATTTTTGTGCATTTTTGGAGCTCACTGGGTAATGCCATCAAATTTAGAGAGCTACTCCATATTTGGAAAACACAAAAATAATTGACTGAAAGGAATGAAAGATGCTTTGATGGGAATAAGGAACGTGTAGTTGTTATAAAATTTAAATGTATTCAGAATTTATTGTTCTGGAATAGTAGGTCTTTTGTGACTTATGTGTTGGATTTTCTGGCCTTGCTAGAGTCTTTTGTCATGTAATTTAGTCAAGTCCAGTTTGTGTAATTAGTACTAAGCATTAATGTTAGAATTTATACCATTATCAAAGAAGAAAATTTTCATTCAAATGGTGCTCCGTGTAGACACTCTGGAAATTCGAAGAAGAAAAGGGACCTTGTATTTTTGCCCCTTTTTCTTATTGGAATAGAGACCATCAATTGACTCGTAGAAGATGGTTGGATGAAAGGGGATGTGAGATTGGCCATGAAAGAAGAGGAGATATGGTCACATTCTATCTATTGTCCACTAATGATACTACCATAAGTTAGACAACTTCAATACACAACTTAGATTTTCAGAGGTGCAGCAAATCTATAAAAAGCGCGAATGTGTTGGTAATGGATAATAGGATGTGCTTTCAGAAGGATGTGGTGAATACTCTTGACAACGTTTTGCCGAATTATTCATGATTTTTGACTTAAATAACAGAACTGATGTGTATATATGGAAATCGTGGTGAATTAGAGTTTCAGTAGGTCTGAAGTTTGAACATAGTGCTGCTTAGATGTCAGTCAAGGACTTTAGCTGAATGTATCTGAAACATCCTTTTACATTGAAGAATGATTCGCTCGCATCTATCTTTTTGTAGTTGTTGCTTTTGCTTAAACTAGATGGCTATTTTTACTAGTCATGTGAAAATTTGGTCAGATGCAACCTTCACTTGTTTTGTACTATTGAATTTCAGGAAGTGGAAGCTAATGTTGAACATTGATCCGTACTTGCTTACTTTTCAGGAAGGGGAAGCCTTGACATTTCTGTTTTTGATCTGTTTTGCTTTCTGCATCGTGTCTGTTGTATTTAGTATCAGACTTGTAGTTCTATCTTGTTACCAGATTTACAATCATCTGCTGTAAACCAGAATCACGATGATAATCTCGTTAAAACTTGGTTTGGTATGAGTTTTTCTTCCCTTGGTATAATTAGATATTTGAATGTCACTAGAATATAAAGAGAACCCAATATTTGCGCTCGACCACATGTTTTTGCGCATCTATAATTCAACAAGTTTTCAGATGAATAACAAAAGTTTGAAATAGGTTAGTAGCATTTGTGATTATGAAAAATTTCCAAGATATTTACCTACAGAAACTTTGATCCATGAAAACTCAGAGTAGGCAGCAATACAACCACGACCATCCTTTTCTCCATCATCTGTATATCCACGACAAGAACAAATATAACTTCCCGGTGTGTTTGTGCAGTTCTTTTACAAACGTTTGGATCTGCACATTCATCAATATCTGGAAAAATAGAATTGTCATACATCCCATTAGTATTTAGTAAAAGTTTAAATTCTATATTGTAAATGAATTTTATACTATCAGGTCACCTTGGAGATAATTTTATACTATAGAATGAGGCTTGCAGAGCCTCATTCAACAAGAAATAAATGTCTTAGTGTGCTGCAAGAGAGCCTCATTCACCTCTTTCAGTAACACTCTTGCTGGATGATCTTCTTGTGGTCGATTGTAAGGTGTCCACACCGGCTCTCCCACGAACAACCTCATCAACTGCATAACAAAATCATAAAAATGAAATGCACAGATAACATCACGAAAACAACTCAGATATCATATTTACCATTAAGCTTGTAAGTTACATAGCTGCATTACCAATTATAATATTTAGTGACAAGGTACACTTAATTTGACTCGGAGAAATTCACTTCTTAACAGTGCACATACACGCAGATGAGCACATACTATCATTTAGTCTGTATGTATTGAGTGTGGAAGTGAGTTAAGAGACCGTATAGATGAAAGAGTACTTATGACTACTGTAAATAAAGATGAAGCATTGATAGTGACTCTAAAATGCTAAGTCAATGACGTATAAAAGAAAGAATCATGAGGCGTCTATTCAACAACAAGAAAATAGTAGATTGCCTAGACACAAATCAATGATCCAATCGTCTTCAAGGGAAGAGCTTAATACTTCACATATGATTGCAGAAAAGGACAAAATAAACTGGGGTTATTTCAATATGAAGAGTCCATTCAAAGGAAAGGAATGAGATTACCTATGCCCAAGTTCATGTTCCAAGCATCTTCAAAGGTAGATGTTAATACTTCACATAAATTGGAAGAGCACAAGGTGAAGGAGAGAAATTTTCACGACCTGAGTTTACACCCTAGTCGTAACACGGGATAAGGAACCAGATACCGCTATACAATTACAACCCGTTTTTGCTCAATGGATACAAAACACCCATGCTTTAGCACCTACTATTGGATGGGTTACTTTTTATTGGCATCCGAAAGGCTCCAAGTCGACCCATGGCATAATCGTAGCATAACACTTAACAATAGAAATAGTTAACAGAAACATAACTGAGCGGAAGCTAACTCTAAGGAGTCAAATTTAAAACTTAAGAACGTAACCTAACAAAACATTTAATACATAGACTAAATCTGATTACACATGTCTGAAAGCCTCTACTAAACTGATGAGTTACTGGGACAGGTCCCCAGCTAACTCCTAAAGTTTTAAAATTGAAATATAACAAAAATAAGAAACATCGATCTCGTCCTCGAGAGATGAGGACTCACCACAATCTGCTGAGATGGAAGAAAGAGAGTGTCTACCCGCGAGACAGAGTTTGGGTACCTGAATCTATATCATGAAACGATATAACACATAAAGTATGCGGTCAGTACTTGGAATGTACTGAGCATGCGGGGAAACGTAAACTAAACATACAAATATACAAGAATAAAATATACTGAATACATTTTCATCCATGATTAGAAATTATCAAGTAAGCTACTAACATTTTCATCCATGATTAGAAACATTTAGCACAACTAAATCATAGTTACACAATTCTTAGCTAACAAACATATTATTTTTAATCAAACCAATCATAACATTCTAAAAAAAAACTTCTTTTTTCTAACATTTTCTAAGAATTCCAAATCAACCAAATTGGTTCAAATATTAGGAGCATGAAATCTCAATTAAAGCCAATATTTTTTCAGATGTGAGTTTGAGAAAAAAAAAATTCCCCAAGAACTTGATTAGTTCTTCATTCAAGATAAATAAGTTTTCTCCTCCATTGACTTTGGTGTAAGTCACAGAATTATTTTTATTCACACTAATATGCCTATCATCCATTCACTCACACTGGCCATAATATTCACTTGAGAATCGACCACAACATCATCTGCTTCACCCAAAATAGTTTTTGGCTCAGCAAGATTGTCAACTTTCCCAACTCTTTTCTCAAAGGCTTTATTAATGATTTTGAATTTAAAGAAATCATGCTTCTGAAATATTAAAAAATAATAGATATTTGAGCATGTCAACATACCTTACAATGGTAGAAATACATTAATATTGAAATACGAATACGATAATATTATCTCCAAATGCAAGACTATAACCACACTACTTGAAATTAGTAACCACAGGAAGTCCCAAAGGATTTGCTGTTATAATGAACCGCATAAGATTTCCTGAAAAATGCAAATCAGTCTCCCCAACTTTAAGAGCACTTGGTGGAATTCTGGGTGTTGTCACGACCCGAATATAGACCCAGATCGAGACACGGGATAAGAAACCCCGAAAGGCTCTAAATCGATTCATGGCATGAACATAACATCTAAACTCAACATAATGATGTGGAAGTTTAACATACATAATAGCGGAAGTCTGAAAACATAATAACATCCGAACATTTGAATACATAACACAATTCTGAAGCTGAATACATACTATGTCTGATAAGTCTCTACATACTGATGAGTTGATGGGACAGGAGCCCAACTAACTCACTAAGGACTGAAATTGAAAACACTAAACATAAACTGAAAAGGTTCCTCGAAGGAGGAGGATTCACCAACTTTGGCTGAGAGATGCAAACTCTGAGGATCAGGCTAATGGCAGGGCTGAACCTAAATGTCCAAGCCTGTATCATGAAATGATACAACATAGAGTATGTGGTCAGTACTTGAAATATACTGAGTATGCAAGGTAAGTAAAATAAACAGTTAAAATACATAAGAGTTCATAAGAGTAGGTCGGCATGATCATAAAGTAAGTATCATAATGTAAACATAAGGGCTCAAGGTTTTCTAAACCATTCGTAAACCAATCATAATCATAATCGTAAGAGAAAACTTTATAAAACATAACTTGAGCAAAAGTAACATAAACATAACCATGCATAAATCACGAGGAACAATGGGAGGACTCGTCTTAACCGACACCATCATGATAGAGCTTTACATGATCCCCCACTATTTCGTCCAAGTGGTCAAGATCGTCCCCGACTTGCTAGGTAGGGGGACGTGTGTGCATGGTGATATCACAGGGGTCCAATAATAAATATATATACCTGTGGTGGCACGTAGTTTTGAGACCACAGAGTTTACCTGAATGCCGGATTTACTCAGTGCTAGACACTACTCCCAAAAACATGCACATGAGGGCTCATATCATAATCATAAAATCATGAAGTTCATGGCCAAATAAATAATAACATGATGGATCCCACTTGAAATACATGATTAGCCATGAATAAGGGCCCATGAGTTGTCCAAGAGTCATAAATCCATAAATCATGAAATCAGGCATACTTGTAAAACATTTACATACTTGATATTCATAAATTCATGATATATACATGAAGAGAATTCATAATATAAATCATAAATCATAATTTAGGGCTTAAGGAGATCAAGATCATAATGGAATCATAACTTGACTTTTCATGAAGCATGCATAATTGGGCATAATTTAATTAAAATTTGAAACTATAGATTAATAATTGAAATAGTTATAAAATCTTCCCATAGATCATAAAACATGATTTGATACATGAAGAGAATTGACCCATAGATAGATCATAGAGAATTTCACAAGAATTAGAATAAACCTCATAGATCATGAAACTTGAATCAAGAATTGAAATTCATGAAATTAGGAAGGATTTAGAGCATGAGAGTGAAAGGAACAATCATTCATAGCCTCACATACCTAGGTAGATCTGATTTACACCTCCTCTTGAAAGCCCAAAGGAAATTGAATAGAAATTGGAGAAATTCTTCAAGCTTGATCTCCAAGGAAGAGCTCTAATTTGCATGCATGGAATGGTAAGGCTTAGAATAGGTTTAACACCCTTAAAATCTTGCTAACTGAGCTTAAAACAACGTAGTTTAGGACCTTAGGGCTTAGGAATTATGAAAATACCCTTAATGAAAAGTCTGAAATTTCTACACTGCTAGTGACAATGAGTGATACCACAAGCCGTACCTTGATACCACGACTCGTGGTATCTGTCCATTACTTCCTTCCCTCATTCTTCAGTTCTCAAGTCCTGATACCACGACTCAACAAGACGAGTCATTACATCAAACAACGATCCGTTGTATCCTCTCGTTACTGCCTCTGATGAAACTGCATCTGGACTTCCCACGAGTCACACCATGACTCGTACCTTCATCTTAGATACGAGTCGTGGGTTCCATCTGTTACTTCGACTGGGAAATTTTTATGCTCTTCCCACAGACACTTACAATGACTCGTTGTTTCTCACAACAAGTCGTATCACGACTCGTACTATCCATCCCTGACTACTCCAGAACCAACCCACGACTCCTGCCTACGAGTCGTACCTTCAATCAATAGATCATTACAAGGCCTGTTGTTCCAACTCCTTCCCACATAACTACTAACCATGGGTGGTTCCTACGGGTCGTGGGTCCTTCCTACGACTCATACTGTTAGTCGTCCTGAGACAAAATTTCAGATTTTTCTGCTGCTTCTCATTTCAAATTCCCGAGTCTAGTCTTAGGCACTTCTGAGGTATTACAATGCCAGTTGTAGGTGTCATAATGATATCCACCTTCTTGAAAATCTTTGTATAGAAATACATTAACCTCTTCCTAAGTCGCTAAACAATAGCATAGTCTGCTGTGGTAAAGGAACGAGAAAATGCCAGATTTGTGAGAGTATCATACGTCAATCTCGCTTCTTTTTCGTCACCGCAGTCTGAATTTTTCTTTTCGTGATTCATAAAAAAATATCCTTAAGATTGTTGTAAAATATTGTGAATCACAGAAATCTCGTAGCTTGAGGTGTGCCTACGACACTGTCTTTAAGGATATTTTACCCGGTATAGGTGTATCCCCAGGATTCAACAAGCTCTTCTAGTATAAAACTAGGAGCTAGAATCTGACAAAGATTTTATATTGATAGAAAACCCAGCAACTCAGAAAGTAGGAAGAAGACTTTCTTTGATAGAAAAGCCAACAACTCAGAAAGTAGGAAGAATCTTTTTTTTCCCTCTTATCTCAAGGAAAAAGACTATAATATATATGGGGAGAATAATTTGAATTATATGGTCAAAGAATACTAATGATATATTAATTCTCATAATGTGTCATAGGTTACAAATGTTAATGACAAATAAAGAAGATTAATGGGTATAAAGTGGGGAGCTATAATGTGTTAAAATGGGTAAAAAAGAAGGTTATGTAACAACAAAATTAATCATAATAAATGCCTTTAAGGCTATTCAATATTGCATCAATTGCCTCTTGAAATATAAAAGTAAATATTAGAAAATAATAATTCTATTTGAGATATTAAAATAATTATTTTCCGACAAGTATTTTATCTCACCAAGGAATTAATGCTTGGGGCCACCTGACTCTAAAAATTGCATGATTAAAACTTACATGGTTTTGGTCTCTCTTTGATCAATTAGATTTTAAGAATAGACATATTCTCACCAGTTTGAAATATTTTTTACATGTACACTACAATTAAGTGTCGATGTTTGAAGTGCAAACACGACTACAATGGAGTCAATGTGCACTATGTTCAAGTGGAATCATCACCCCAAGTGGGGACTAGGTATGTAAGGGATATGATGCCAACGGAAGGCTAGCGACTTCTTGAATGAAGCATATAGCTTTACCAAAAGTAAAGCAATATTATTCCCTGATTTTACTTGGTATGTCACTCTTTTAAATGTTTCAAAGACTTTGACAACTTGTATTAGTTTTTTTAACACACTTTACATTTTCTTTAAAAATGGGAAGCAAACCATTTTGGTTCGGTTTAACAGTTTCTTTGAGAACGAGGAATAAACCATTTTTGTCTTAAGATTTTTTAAGAGGGTAGATCATACAAGGTGAAATGAGTGAAAGTAACATCACATTGGGCTGTTTTAGCCTCGCCTTCTCCTGATCCTACATTTTCCCTCTTAGTTGCTACACTTGGGTGCAATAGTTATTAGTTGGTTGTTACACTCTGATATATTGTTGCATATTGAGACATATTCTTGTTGCATTTTAAGTCGAATTGTGGCTGCAGTTAAGGCAAAAAGATTACTAATTTAGTTACTGCTTTGGGGAGAAAAACTGCTATCTTTGAGCTAAACCATTGTTACACTCTCGATGAATTGCTGCTACATTTTGATTTCTAACTACCACATTTTGAGGCAGATTGTTGCTGCACTTTTGAACCAAAAATTTGGCTGCATTTTGAGCCAATTTGCTGCTGCACATGGATACAAACTACTGCTATGCTGGTTGCCATTTTTGAGGCCGAACGCTGCTACATTTTGGCCATCATTGCTGTGATTTTTAAGCTAAAATGCCATTGTTGGCCAAATTATTGCTGTTTTGCTTAGCAGATTTTGAGCTTATTATTGCTGTGATTTTTTGGCCGAACTATTGCTGCACTTTTTTCCCCAAAAAACTGCTGTTTTAAGGCTGTTTGAAACAACTGCTTTAGCTCAATATTTTTAGATACTACACCTTAAATATACAACTGACTAGGACAGATACTGCAGGCTGATGGAATTTAATTTGAAGCCACGCCTTTGAAATAATCGTCCATCGACTTGGGCCCATCGGAAATAGGCAATGAAGAGAAATTAAATATCCAAGTAAGGCAAAATTGGCAGACGTATTGTGGTTGCATACTAGGATGGCTGACGAGCAACCAGTATCCACAACCACAACTCGACTCGTTTCATGCCTAAGACTTTATTTCGAGATATCCGATCCTCCATAAAAAAGAAAAACGCCACACTTCAAGGTGGCATATCTTTTAACTAACTATTTGTTTTCATTTTTGTAAGGTACAATTAACATCTAGAGTCCGATGGAAAACATAATAGTAAAAGTTACCCCTTCTGCTTAAACAAATAAATCTCAAACCTATTACCAAGTCAGACGAACGAAGAAGGGAATGGGTTCGGTGTCGGTTTTCCTGGTATCAAGGTTTGGGCTAAAAGCCCAAGTCCATCTTAATTTATTTTTAGTATTTATATTACTTCAAGAGTATGACAACACTAGCATTTTACTTAATTTTTTTCTTAACTAGATGAGATTTCAACCAAAAATGTGATTTTGAGTTGTTGAGCATTTTAATAATTCTTTTAACGGCGTCAGCTCCATTTTGTAAGTTAGCCAAAATTATAAGTTGATTCACAAGTTGAATTAATGAAATAATTGAAGCGCAAAATAAATCACTTCAAACACTATTTTCGAGTTATATATTTTTTTTTTGGCCACAAAATATTTAAATTCGTCGATCAGCTACATTCTGGATTTCCCGAGGTGCCTCACACCTTCCTCGGAAGATAACTAGAACCCTTACCCTTTTCTTTGGTTTTGCATATATAAGGTTTTTATATACCTTTTCAAAATGGTTTCCTAATTTCCCGAAAAAAAATTAGGTAGCGACTATGTGTCTTTCACAAATGAGCCAAGTTATGTAATGTTTTTTAACCAGTTTAAAATTGGGTCATGACAGATGGCAGCTCGACTGGAGATTCATCTAGGTTCTAACCAAAAGAATTTTCTAACATTTCTGTGACTAACCTTTATTTTTTTAAATTCTATTATTTGTTTATTTATTTATACACTGTCATTGCATTCATGACATTATTTTCTCCAAATGGAATCATCACACTCACACATGCACAAAAGCGATTTGCGAGTTTGCAATTTTCTTTCACTATAAAGCCCTTTTAAGAATTTAGTGATGATTTATTGGTCCGTAGGCGTCCAATGATTGTCATAATTCCATCTTGAATTGACCACTCGGGTCCCAGTCTTTTGAAATACCCCACTCTAGTCAACTTAAGATAGAACAAAACCAAAACCTATTTTAAGATGCATTGACTTAAGTCAGCTTAATACCCGAGGCGTATTAAGGTCATTAGTAGTAGACCACCTTATGTCTGATGGTCCACGACCTAAAAACGTTCATCAAACTCTGTGAACTTTTTTTTTAGAATGTACCAGCCGAGTTATATGAACTATATCTCTCGTGAATGAATATTTTTACCATCCTATACATCCTTCAAACTCGCTAGGCCTACCTTTGACATAAAAGGTCACATGCATATTAGGACTTGCACCTATTTGAATCACTCCATTGTCTTGAAATTTGTTTGCCTCGTAATTCTATTTGCCTATTTACTATAGACTTTATATGCTATTATCACATACTGACTTGTTTTCTTTTTTCTTCTTTTTTTTCCTCCTTCGAAAATTATTTTTGAAACTAACGATTGACTTGTATGAACCATCAAAACCTTCAAATTCATCACCTTTCTCAACTCACCCATGCGCTACGCAATCAATCAAGTGGCGTATAGAAATGCCAAACATCTTTGCTCACTATTGTTCAAATGTTACCGGTCTCCTCCCACACCCTCCCTTGGAGAATCGATAGATCTAACCCCTCTTCATCTCAGTCTTTTAAAATAAATCCTATGTTCTCTGCAACTCTATCAGTTCCTGTATATGAACTATGTTTGACCTGATTTTCCTAAGCGGGATGCGTACGCGGCCTAGAAAAATATCAATTTCCCTCATTTTTGTATATGAACTAAGTTTGCCTGATTTCCCTATTGGGATATGTAGGTGGCCGATTTTGGATTTGGACTTATTAAGCTCATTTTCCTTCCTTTTATCCTGAACTACATTTGACCTAATTCTTGTCTTGATGGGATATGTAGGCGCCTTGTGGACTGGGTCATATCTTTCAAGTTTTCTCCATTATCCCTTAAGATAGAAACTGGGTCTGCGGTTTTTGAAAGCTACTGTCAAAGGTTGTTGGCTAATACAAATATGTGGTTCAACTGGCTTGTCAAGGCAAAAGGAGTTCAAGCATCATGTCATTATATGAGCCTTATACCTAGGACTGGGTTATGATGTCCAAGCAATAGGAAGGAAAAGCGTAAAGGAAAATCACGACAACGAAATTGTTTTCATTCAGCAAAGTTTATCTGGGCGGGGTTATAATGTTCAAAAAAGCAGCTAGACAAGAAAAGAGCAAAATAACAAGCGGAGCAATGAAGATCGCGACATTCACGAGATGGTTTGCTATCTCTTTATCCACAAAATAACAAGTGCACTAATTTTATTTTTGCACTTGCTCTAGCACTAACCTTGCACTAGTACTAATTTTGCACGGGCACTAACTTTGCACTGGTATTAACCTAGCAATGGCACTATCTTTGCGCTGGAACTAACCTTGCAATAATACTAATTTTGCATAGGCACTAACCTCGCACCGGCACTAACTAATCTAGCATCATCTTATCCCGAAAGATTTAGCACAAATCTCCCGCTGGTGTTATCTCTATCTCAAATGATATCCCTCATATATTCTCACCCCTATTACTTTTAACAAATACATTCTAGATTTTGCAGAAATTTAACAGGAAGCACGTCGCAACAAGGAGCCACGAAGCATAGTATATATGTCAGTCTTTTTAAGAAAAGAAAACATAGAGTAGTTCGTAGTAATATTTTGGTTGTCAATAGAACCTCTTCACTTGCTGGTCTTCCTCACTTGAGAAAAACATCCTTCCGCTTCTTTCTGCAATTGGTGATATTTTTATGTGTTTCTTTTTGGGATTGGATTCTATAGGTTATTCATACCTTTCTACTGAAATTCTTTTCATGGTATGACTATTTCATTCTCAGTCCAATTTCTTCTGAAATCCCCATTGAAATCATAACAAAAATCCTCCTAAGGCTACCCACCAAGTCGTTGTTGAGATTCATGTGTGTTTCAAAATCATGGCATTAACTCATTTCTAGCCCATGATTTTGTGAATGCCTATCTGAAATTAAAAACCCATCACCATAGAGTTCTATTACCAGACATGGACGGAAATTTCAAGTTTTCTTCTCTCCCTCCCCTGTTTAACAAAGACACTGAGGAACTATTTGACTTGGATCTCCCCTCAAAACCCCACTTCCATTATGGGCTCTTCCAATGGACTGATTTGTATGTTCAATCACGCAGTAGAATTATATATATGGAACCCCACTATTAACAAGTCAAAGGAATTACTTAATTTGACCTGGGATTCCACTTTCTATACCAAATATGGTTTTGGATATGACCACTCACATGATGATCATAAAGCTGTATTTATTGATTATCGTAGTTCTTCAGATAAATTGTACTTTACTTCCAATCCGATGACTGTGGTCAACATTTACAGCTTGAGGACTGATTCTTGGAGAACAGTCCATGAGCATCAGGGCATCTATCTAGCAAGTACTTCCGGTATATTTGTCAATGGGAAGCTTTATTGGGCTTCATCTAATGCTATCGGTAATTACAATGTGTGCAACATCATTTTTTTTATGTAGCAGATGAGACGTGGGAAATCTTGGAGCTTCCCATTTGTGGAGAAGTCAATTCTCATTTCAAACCGAGAGTTTTGGGAAGTGATCTTTCTCTGCTTTATACTCGTCTAGGTGCTACTAACTCTGATGTGTGGATTGTGAGAAATTGCGGAGTTAACGCATCTTGGATGAAATCGTTCACCATCAAACATCCGAAAATGGTTGGGCTATGTATGTGTTCTGTACCCAATTACACATTCTCTATACATTTTCGCCTGTCAAATAAGGGTGAATTTTTGCTTCTTCTTCGCTCAACCATCATGATATACGATGGTGAAACCAGAGAACTAAAGCACACTTTTGATGTTGCAGGATGCGGTGCTGGAGTAATCGATGTAGAAAGCCTTGTCAATCCCCTAACAATAGCTGAACAGAGATATCGTATCCCTGAAACTTAACGATATATGGTATGCTCTTTCTTTTTTTTTGGTCAAATATTGGACAAGACGTTAAATATATTTTTTTCCTGATAAGGAGACAAAATATTGAATATATTGGAATCCATTTATCATAGTTGCTTATATTTATTGTAAGCATTTATTATATCATAATTCATGAAACAACAAGTTATTAGGTGGTTGTATATTATTTTTTCAATATATTGTCTTGACTGGTGTTGTAGGAAACAAGGCTGCAATAATCATGAGAGAGAGAGACAGAGTGAAACTACAACATCAGAGGGGAGTCCAGGAGAGAAATAGACTTGGATAATCCTTGTTTCAAACAGATCATCACTATAAATTAGATAAACGATAACAAACTATGATTATAATTTTGAGCAAGACGTAGATCTACTTCTCTAGTTATTTTATACTTCTTTTTAATTAATAGACCTGCAATTGATGCAAATTTCTACATTGAGACTTGTTAAATCAAGAATATGAGGATAGAAAGATAAAAAAGGCCAAATTACTTAATTGAGATGCAATGATGGACACAAGAAAGGAGAGTTTGCTAAAATAAGTGCATTTGGGACTCTTTATGGGAAGGAGAAGGTGAGAATCATATTCATACAAATCCTTTGAGGTATGTGTTTTATTGTTTGGTTGAATTATGTTTACCTTTGTCGGTAACTTTTCAAGGAAGGAGAGAAATAACATTTATACGTATCTCTCATATACATTGAACATGAAAACATCGTAACGAGGAATTCAAGGGTTCTTTAGTAGTAGTTTTCTTTTTAAGGAGGAAGGGATGAATTAGGTAATTTCAAAAAGTAACAGCTCAAAATTTTCAATTGAAATCAAAAGAGACGAAAATTGAATTGCTTATGGTACATAATACTAAAATAGTAATTAAAAATATTCGTACATCTTGTGACAAAACAATTAGAGAACTTCTCTATTTATACTTTGAACGAATTCAAAATCACAATTTTGTGTCAACTATTATATTACTTACGGTAAATACTAAATGGAAATAAAATAAAATAACCCAAGGATATGACATAGTGGTTAATGAAGTGGGTGAGAACCATGAGGTCTCAGGTTCAAACTTCATCAGAGACAAAAAAGCACTAGGTGATTTCTTCCCATTTGTCCTCGTTAACAGGGTTTGGAGAAAAGCCGCACTCCAAGGGGTGTGATGATATTAAAAAAGTAGTATTGGACAAGGATATTAGACAAAGTGACAAGTTAATAAGACTTCATATTAGTAATGTAATAACAATGTGGATAATGTTAATAAAAAATAAAGCATAGAAAAGTTATTTGATTATTATATGAGTCCTTTCTTTTAATATTTATATTATCGAGTACATAGCATTCAGAATCATGATGATAATTGGAATTTTTCTTAAAATAATATGATCTGATATACTAAAACAAGTCATATGATAATTTATTATGATTGATATTTTCTAATACTAGTAATCTAAAAAAGAAAAGAGTATCATATGGAATGGAACATAGGAAATACTTTCTCTTTCCCATTTGAACTGTCATTTTATCTCTTTTCACGCCTATTAAGAAAAACAAAATATAGCATATAATATACTAAATTACCCCTATTTATTAAATGCTTTTTGAGAATTGAGCAATATTAAAAAGAACTTTTTCTTTAATGTTAAGGGTATAGTTAGAAACAATTGCCTACTTTAGTCTTGAATTCCTAAAGTGACAACTATTTTGGGACAATTTTTGTGAAGCTAAAGTGATAGTTTAAATAGGACGGAGAGATTAGTAAATAATCTCGTTCCGCATAATATACGTCATTGTGGGAAGAGGATACATCCTTATGCAGTCCTAATAGATATGACCTATGGCTATGAGGTTGTCGTAACCGCTAAGATTAGAAATTAATGTACAGAAGAGAGGATTTATTCTTTGCAGCAGGTGATTTTATGTGAGAATACTAAGGAATCGGTTTTGGTCTATATTTTTGTGCATTTTTGGAGCTCACTGGGTAATGCCATCGAATTTTAGAGACCTATCACATGTTTGGCAAGCACTGATAATTTATGGAAAGGAATAAAAGATGCTTTGATGGGAATAAAAGTAGCTGTTATAAAATTTAAACGTATTCAGAATTTAGTGTTTTGGAATAGTGGGTCTTTTGCGACTTATGTGTTGGATTCTCTCGCCTTGCTAGAGTCTTTTGTCATGTAATTTAGTCAAGTCCAGTTTGTAATTAGCACTAAGCATTAATGTTAGAATTTATACCATTATCAAAGAAGAGAAATTTCATTCAAATGGCGCTCCATGTAGACACTCTGGAAATTCGAAGGGAATAAAGCAAAGGGACCTTGTATCTTTGCTCCTTTTTCTTATTGGAATAGAGACTGTCGATTGACTCGTAGAAGATGGTGGGATGAAAAGGGCATCTGAGATTGGCCACGAAAGAAGAGGAGATATGGTCCACTAATGATATTACCATAAGTTAGACAACTTCAATACAATATTGAATAATAGTTTGGCTTAACACTATGTCAGGTTAATGTAGAAAGATACACAACTTAGACTTTCAGAGGTGCAACAAATCCATAAAAGGCATGAATGTGTTGGTTTAGGTGGTCACTACTCAATACTGAAACATATTTGAAATATGGGCTAAATGGTGGGAAGAAATATTTAGCACAGGTGTTGGTTTACTCTGCTCATCAATCCTTTGTTTGTATGTTGTAATTTGTATGAGCAGGTTTTATTTTATTGGCTAAATTGTTGGTGTGGTGTGATGGGTCTACCTTGAAGTACGAAAAGTTCTGTTTTCGTTCTTTTTCTTTTTTGTGATCTGGAAGAGTTTTGTTGTTTTATACCTTTTGGTGTAAAAGGAGAATCTTCTGCTTTGATGCCAGTTTGATTAAAACATCCTTTTACATTGAGAAGATGATGATTTGCTCGCGTCTATGTTGTTGCATTTGCTTAAACTAGGCAGCTATTTTTGTAGTGCTATGCACTGTTTTTGCTAGTCATGTGAAAATTTGATCAGATGCAACCTTAATTTGTTTTGTACTATTGAATTTCAGGAAGTGGAAGCTAATGCTGAACATTAAATCCGTACTTGCTGACGTTTCAAGAAGTGGAAGCCTTGACATTGCTGTTTTTGACGTTTATTATGATACATCTCTTATTTTTGATGTTTAAGAATGATCTGTTTTGCTTTCTCCATCATGTCTTTCGTATGTAGTATCAGACTTGTAATTCTATCTTGTTACCAGATCTTCAAACATCTGCTGTAAATCCGAATCTCGTTAAACTTGGTTTGGTATAAGCTTTATTTTTCTTCATATAATTACATATCTAAATGTCTCTAGAATGTGAAGAGAAACCGATATTGTTGAGTATTGGAATGAAACAGGTCCAAATGAAGCAAAATGGATATCGCTGATTCATAATTGATTCCAACTTGTACACTTAGAGGAAACATGCTTATTCAAAACCTACAAATAGTATATTAGTTTATTGAAAAATGATAGAGGTGAATTCTTCCTCTGCTCTTTGTATCATTTTTTATATTTTTCAAATACTTATTTATGGTATATAATCCAGAAAATAATAATAATAAATTGTTTGCACAGCCAAAAACATTGATCTCTTCACCACATAGCTTGGGATCTCAGCCATGGATAATAAGAGAAGATCCATCAGCCGTTTCCCTTTCTTTTTTATGTTTATATTTTTTTTCTATAAGTGAACAAGAAACCCTTTCCCCTTACACTTCATTTATTTTCTCTTCCCCTTGCTCAATAATTTTTTCTGCCCTTCATTTCTTTTTGTGGTAACAATTTTGTTAAAAGCAACATTTTAATAAATATCTACTACACACACACCAAAAAAAAAATCCAATGAAGGTTTTCAGTTATATCTAAAAATCGATTCTTTAGAAGATCCATAATGAATCATACTCGAATTCACCGTGGAAGAAGAGCCTCCAACCCAACCGCTTAAACTAAAATAGCTGGCTGCATCTTTTGTCACGAGCAACGGTAAAGCAAGTTTGATTTAAGGATAGTTAATGCGGTTTGATAAATAGTTTTACATGAGATCACATCTAAATTGGGAATTTCTTAATAATGCGGTTTGATAAATAGTTTTACAATGAACAGAGGACAAAATAGTTTTACTATTTTGCATATTTAGATGTGTCTCTGATACAAATTCCAGATTGTTTGATTTCAGACAGAGGGTAACTTCTCATTCCTTGCTACTTGATCATGTTTAGACATAATGGATGCTTGTTCTTCCACTCTGGTAAACACAATTTCCATTTTCAGTCCAACATCTGTTGCAACTGCAGTCCCTGTTCTTTCCAGAGAAGTCATCATGGAGACCCTCATAAAGGTAAGTTCTTTGGGTTCGTTGAAATTCATGTGTTTCAAAACCATGGCTTCAACTAATCTCTAGCCCTGAGGTTTGTAAAAACTCATCTGAAATTAACAGCCAATGATGACGAGTGCAGCCAACATAGGGTTATTTTTCAAGAATCATATACCTCAAGGCATGTTGTCTCCTTCCTTGTTGAACAAAACAAAGCACGGAGCTATTTAACATGGATTCTGCGGAAAACCCCGCTTTATACTTGGACTGTTGGTTCTTTCAATGGATTGATTTGTCTGTACAGTAATTGAGGAAGGTTTGCTCTTACTATCTCAAATATGGTTTTGGATATGATGAGTCTCGTGACCATTATAAAATAGTAGTTATTCAGTGTATTTCTGATCATGGCGGTTCATATGATACTGTGGCCAGCCATTTACAATTTGAGGACTGATTCTTGTAGCAATCAATAAGTTTCAGGGTAACTTTGTGGTAAATTCTTCAGGTAGGTTTGTTAACGGAAGTTTTATTGCCTTATCTGCTGATGTCGATACGTTCAATATGTGCAACATCATATCTCTTGATTTAGCAGACGAGACATGGAGAAGGTTGAGCTTCCGGAAGTTAAGTGAACAAGGCGGTTATCCGTTGACACTGCGAGTGGTGCGAACTGATCTTTCTGTGCTTTCTCCTATTTATTCATGAAAAAGTTATAGATGGTGGCATGAGCAATGTAAGCTAGAGGATATAGATAAAATTGATTGTCTTAATCAGTGTTTTAGAGATACAAAGTTGCCTACATTCAAAGTTACTCAAGGCCTTGAAGAAACTACTATCTGAGGTACATAATTTATCGGCTGCTTTCTCCTTGAGATTCCACAACTAAGGACACAAACAGAGACTACATCAAGAGGAGCAAGAGGGGTTGATTTTTGCAGCACAGCCAACATGAACTATGGTGTACCACTAAAGGTAGATGTCGGTAAATGGAGCTTTCCATTGATGAGAACCTTGATTTTCTGTCATGAATCATTAATTATTACCCTTTAGGGTTTAGAAACTATCAATGATGAATTTCAGATCAATCAATTTGGAGCAACATACCTTGCTGCTTCATGTCCAAGAATGCGAGGAAAGACTGAATTTCGCCCTCTACATTATCCGAAGGAGTTATAGAGAAAAAGTTGATCCAGTTTGTGATATTGCTGAAATCTCATCAGTACTGGTTCCCTGGCTCCCATGCGACAGAATCTATAAAAGCACGCTTCGCTATTAGTTCAAATACTACCAAAATTCTCATAACAAAGTTTACATTAAGTATAAGAAATGGAATGAAATAAATGTCATACCTTTGAAACAAATGACTGGCCTGATAAAATACCGGAAAGGTGTAAGATGAAGGGATTATAGAATTTGAAGGGGAATATATTCACTTCTCAGTAGGCATGAGTCTATATTGATCAATAAAAACAAACCTAGCAACTGTCACAATATAAGAGGATACCTGCACAATAGACTCCACTGCAACAATCTGCTAGAAACAATTCTATCCACTCTGTCTGTGCTTTTGCTGCAGTTATCCAAGTAATTGTCAAATCCAAAACACCGTTAGTTTTGAGATCGATATGGAAAATTAAGAGAAAGTAAGCATCAAACATTAAGGAAAAACTAGGAAAAAAAAAACTGCTATGTTTTTACAAGCACATGCTTGATTCAGATCTGCTTTTAGTAGGAAAATATCCTCTATTTAACATATTTGTTCACACATTAGATGCACGTAGACAGACCAAAAACAGAAAGTAGGAGTTTGTTTCTACTTACTTGGATAATGAGGTCAATGCGGTCACATCCTTCAATATCTCCTTGAGCTTGTCACACCTTTTCATAACAAGTGTTTCAAGCTGGGGAAAGGATTCCTTCGAGGCATCTCACCTCGAGATATCTAACTCCACCAGTTTCAAGACCTTAAGTTTATGGAACGTGATATCTCCGAGGCACCACTCCTTTGATTGAAAAAAATCTGGACTTCTTAATTGGAGATACTCCAGACTCGGTAGTCCTGCAATGAAGGAAATTGTGCTTTCCATATGAGTTCCGGCCTCTAGTACCAGCTCCTTCAAATTTGAAGGCAAGTGTAACTCGGATACAACTAGGAACGAGGGATTGAAAAGGTGAAGTATTTGAAGCTGGGTTAGACTCTCCCATTTGGGACAAAAAGACTCTGCAGAATATCTGATCTTAACTTCATGAAGATCGGGACAACTCTGTAACAAGGCATCAATGTTTTTTTTTGATAATAAACTGTGAATATATTACCATAACAAACAAATAAAAATTACAAAGTAAAAGCCAAATTTCTAACAGTATTAACAGCCTATCACCTAGTTACAATATTGTGTATCCAATGTTTGCTTCTTCTTGCTTTTCTTGTATCCTGTACCCCTTCTATCCTTGCCTTGATTTCCTTTTTAATATGTGCTGATACATAATTCAAGGCATCAATGTTATTTACTATTCCCGTAAATATCTTCAAATTTTCCACCTTAGAGGATTCTTCAATGATCTGCTGCGTATTGTTTTCCTAATCAAATTCAGCATAAATATTAACATGCCTTAATTTTTCCATTTTCCAAAAATCCACTGGAACTAGAGTCTTGGACGAAGTTCAGATGAAAATTGAATTTACATGTGTAAACTGTGAGGTACTTCAGGTGAATTAGTGGTTTGAATGTATCTGATGACAAATGATGCACTCTATGAGAACTCAAATCCAAGACATTAAGAAGTTTTGATTTACTAATCTAACGGAAGACTGAGTAAACTTTTGGTAATTTCTTGTCCTTGAAAGTTTTTGATTGAGTAAACTTTGAAGCCTTTAATAGATAAGGAGGTTTATTCAAGATATCAACTACATAATCATCAAACTCATCGACATCGTTAACCCAAACAGCAAGACAAAGCTGTCCCACATTGTTAGCCATGAACTAAATTCGAGTCTCCAAGCATTCCAGCTTCTCATGACCAACATAACCATTTATCTCTGTGGCATATAAGTCACCCAAAAATCTCATTTTCTTTTGGATGATTTTCACCAGCTTTAAAAATCGATTTTCGTCAATAATATGTAATTTTTTCTAGAAAGAAAGGCCAGGCCTATCCATGGACATCAGTACATCATTGAGATTTTTGTCGAGGTACTCCATATATTTTAACAGATAGTAATCATCCAGCTCATAATTGTACTCTTGAACTGGTATTATGTTCAATGTACTCTAGCAAATGTGATACTAGCCTTTCCACATTAAGGTTAGTTATGTACGCACCTGGAATTCCATCAAATATCTGGTGAAGCATTCTTGCAATCCATTGGGCCTTCTTTCTGATTTTAACTACAGAATCAGGCAAAATATCATGATGGTACTTGAAAAAGGTTGTAAAAGATCGTAGCTGCATTTCAAAATTTCTCAATTTGATAAATCTTGTCCACATCTAGATCACGACGTCCGTTCTTAATCCTTCTTAGGTGATCTAACATATCCTCAATGTCATTTTGAGCCTTCTTTTTGCTTAACAAAAAAGTCTAGAAAGATATACTTAATTCTGAAGTCACGTATACCAGGTGAAACTAAGAAATGAAGGAAGAAGGAAGAGTCTCCTATCTCTTTTCTAAAGTGGCTAATAATATAGCTTAAACTTGTCTTTTTCTTTAGTGACTTCTCAAATACAAAGTGAAAAATATTCTTTCACTCACAAAATTTTAGTCTACAAATTAAACGCATGTTACAAATATTCTGGTGAATGAATGAATGAAAAGTTGGTTTGGTTTTTTGTCCATGTGGAAGAAAATTACATGTGCCAATTTACTTGGCTACAAAATGAACTTGGAGAGCAAGCAAAATTTGTGGAGGGCAAATTTTATATTTAATTTTCCTTTACTTATTTTGTGCTTGGAGGCCAAGTTTGGTCATCTATAAAAAGATGACCATTCCTCATTGTAAAACCATCCCAAAAATCATAGGAAATACATTGTAAGAGGAGAGAGTTGAGAGAGCAATTCTCTTAGGTGTATTTGAGATTTCTCCCTTTCTTTGTTAATAATATAAAGGCAGTTGTTCTCTGGTGGATGTAGGATCATTCGAATCCGAGCTACGTTAAATCTTGTGTTCTTCCTTATTCTTTCTTTCACGTTTCCTCTAACAATTGGTATCAAAACCAAGGTTCTATCTGAGTATGCTCTGTGGTTGCAGCATAGTCTGAACTTCCACATCAGAAAAGAATTACTTTGATTTTCTGTATTTCCAAATACAATCTATAGTAGAATAGGAAGAACAAGTAACAATGAGTTCCATGAAGTTTGAAATTGATAGGTTTAGTGGGCGCAACAACTTCAATATTTGGAAGATCCAGATGATGGCGTTACTGCAGAGGGAAGGTTTAATCCATGCTATTGACGGAAAGTACCCCGATGGCACATCGAATTCCGACAAGGAGAAGATTGAAGGGGATGCATTAAGAGTAATCCAACTGTCCCTTGCACCTAACGTGCTCTGTGAAGTGAGCACAAGTACTGAAGAGACGGCCAAACAGTTATGGGATAAGCTGCAAGGGCTTTACCAGGACCGATCGGTGACAACAAGGATGTTGTTACAACGACGTCTTCACACATTTAAGATGGAGTCAAGTACTTTGTTGCAAGACCATCTAGATGAATGTAATAAACTTGTCATGGATTTACAGACTGCCGAAATTAAAAAGGATGGGGAGACGCTGGCATGTGCTTTGCTATTTTCATTGACTTCAAAATATCGTGATATCGAGAATTCGATGATGTATAGCAAAGAGCCTATCACCCTTGAGCAAGTGCAGCAAGCACTTAACTCTTGTGATGTGCGGAGGCATTTTGAAGGAGACAAAGATGATGAAGCTAGTGGGCTCTGTATGAGAGGCCGAGCTAGCCAACAGAGAAGGAGCAAATCAAAGCATAGATCAAAGTCTTGTGTGAACAAGAAAAATGCGGAGTGTTGGGGCTGTCACAAGAAGGGGCACTTTGAACGAGATTGCCCTATGTTAAAGTCCAAAGAAAAGGCAAGTGCATCCATTATTAAACAGGTACATGATTCTGATAATGAATATGTACTAACAACATCATACAATAGTGGAGTCTATTGCAACAAATGGGTGTTAGACTCTAGTTGTACTCTGCATATGGCATTTCGAAGATATTGGTTCAGCAGCTATGAGAAAAGTGGAGGAACCGTAGTAATGGGCAATAATGCAACTTGTAAAATAGTTGGCATTGGCTCAGTTCGAGTTCGCTGCCATGATGGAATCGTGAGGACTATTACAGAAGTCCGACATGTTCCTCATCTGAAGAAGAATTTGATCTCCCTGGGTGCTCTGGATAAACAACGCAACAAGTACATGAGCGAAGGAGGAACTATGAAGATGACTAAAGGTTCTTTATTCATGTTGAAGGCCAAGCTGGAGGATGGCCTTTACACACTGACAGGAAGCACCATTGTTGGCTCTATTAGTGCATCTACAGTGCAGTTATCTAATGATGATAAGGAAAAATTATGGCATATGAGATTGGGTCATATGAGCGCACGAGGACTGGAGATGCTAAGCAATCGTAACCTTTTGAATGGTGATAAGATTAGCACACTTGAATTTTGTGAGCACTGCGTTCTTGGGAAGCAGAAGAACGTCAGCTTCAATACTGGCAAGCACAAGACAGAAGGCGTGCTAGACTACATCCATTTAGATTTATGGGGTCCCTTTAAGCTTCCATCGAAGGGAGGAAAGAGGTATCTTCTCACATTCATTGATTATTTTTCACGAAAGGTTTGGGTGCATTTCTTGAAGGCAAAAAGTGATGCTTTTGAAGCATTTAAAGAGTGGAATATTTTGGTTGAGAATCAAATGGAGCGAAAAATCAAGTATCTTCGCACAGACAATGCCTTGGAGTTTTGCAGTGAAGAGTTTAATGATTTCTGCAAGGTTCATGGGATCGCAAGACATAAGATGGTTAGGCACACACCACAGCAGAATGGAGTTGCCGAAAGGATGAACATAACTCTTCTTGAAAAGGCTCGTTGTATGCTCCTACAACCAAAATACCCAAAGTATTTTGGGCTGAAGCAGTTCACACTGCTTCTCATATTGTAAATTGATCTCCAATATCAGCGATTGAATTTAAGACTCCAAAAGAGGTATGGTCAGGTGAACCCTCTAACTATTCATACGTGCGAGTATTTGGGTGTCTAGCTTATTATCATGTTAATGAAGGAAAAGCTTGAACCAAGGGCTAAGAAGGCCATATTCGTAGGGTATATGGATGGAGTAAAAGGGTAAAAGCTTTGGTGTTTGTCTTTACTCAAATTTGTAGTTAGCAGATGTTACCTTTGATGAATCCTCTATACTTGATCCTCGTAAAGTTTCTGTGGAGTTGTCAGGAAATGAGAACAACGAGCAGGCGGAGCTTCCGGTAGAGCTTACCAAGGAAAAGGATCAATAGACTCAAGTCGATGAGTCAAAAGATGCAGAACTTGAAGAACTTGTTGTCAATGAACCATACACAATTGCGAAGGGAAGGGACAAGAGGCAGATACGGAGACCGAAATGCCTTATAGAGCAAGAAAATCTAATTGCATATGCGTTCGTAGCTGCAGAAGAAGAGATTAAGGATCTTGAGCCCTCCTCGTATGTTGAAGAAACTTCTTGTAAGGATGCTGCACAATGGAGGTTAGCCATGACGGAAGAGATGGAGTCTCTTCACAAGAATCAGACATGGGTCTTAGTTAAAAGGCCAAAGGGGAAGAGGACAATTGGATGTAAATGGGTCTACAGAAAGAAAGAGGGAATTCCAGAAGTGGAAGATGTTAGGTTCAAGGCAAGATTGGTTGCAAAGGGTTTCAGTCAGAAGGAGGGAATTAACTACAATGCGATCTTCTCTCCAGTCGTGAAACATAACTCAATTCGTGTGCTACTACCATTGGTTGCACAATTTGACTTAGAGCTTCAATAGCTTGATGTCAAAACTGCTTTCTTGCATGGTGATCTTGAAGAGAAAATCTATATGGATCAGCCTGAAGGTTTCCTAGCTGAGGTAAAAAGAAGATCATGTATGTCAACTGAAGAAGTCTTTGTATGGTTTGAAGCAATTCCCTAGACAGTGGTACAAGAGGTTTGATGCATTCATGACTACACATGGGTTCTCAAGGAATGCATTTGATAGTTGTATGTACCATAAGAAGATGTCTGGTAACTCAATGATTTATTTACTATTGCATGTTGATGATATGCTTATTGCTGCTAACAACATCACAGAGATAAATTCTTTAAAGAAACTGTTAAGCAAGGAATTTGACATGAAGGATTTGGGAGCTGCAAAGAAAATCCTTGGAATGGAGATTTCAAGAGAAGACGGTGTTGTACATATTTCTTAGAAGAGGTATATCGAAAAGGTTCTTGAGAGATTCAATATGCATATGAGCAAGCCTGTAAGTACACCGTTAGCTCTTCATTTTAAACTTTCAGAGTTACAAATGCCTCAGTCTAAGGATGAGGTGGAGCATATGTCAAAGGTTCCTTATATTAGCGCAGTTGGTAGCATTATGTATGCTATGGTGTGCACACATCCAGATATTGCTCAATCTGTAAGTGTGGTAAGCAGGTACATGGCCAATCCAGGAAAGAGGCATTGGGAAGCTATCAAGTGAATATTGAGATATCTCAGAGGAGTTGCTAATGTTGGCCTAGCCTTTCGAAAAAGTGATAAAGGTATTTCAGTTCTCAGTTATGTGGATTCTGCTTATGCAGGGGATCTTGAAAGAAGGAGGTCCACAATTGGATACATCTTTACTCTCGTTGGTAGTGCCGTTAGTTGGAAATCGATTTTACAGTCAATTTTCGCTCTGTCTACAACAGAAGAAAAATATATGGCAGCAGCAGAGGCAGTAAAAGAAGCTATCTGGTTGAAAGGTTTAGTGGCAGAGTTGAGTTTGGTTCAGCTGGAATCAACTCTTAAATGTGATAGTCAGCTATTCATTTGATTAAAAATCAAAGATTTCATGAGCGCACCAAACACATTGATATTAGATTCCATTTTATTCGAGATGTCGTTGAAGAGGGAGCTATCTAGTTCGTGAAGGTTATCATAGACGATAACGCTGCAGACATGTTGACCAAGATAGTCCCACTCGCCAAGTTTGCACACTGCAAGGACTTGGCGGGAATATGCATCAACTGATTCAACTCTGGAGAACAACTGCTAGGTGGAGATGGTATGTTCAACAAAGGTTTGATTCTTCTTGTTTCTTACAACGGGATTGCCCAGTTAACTTAGAAGTTTTGGCCGGAGTTGTTCATACGCATGCTCGGAACACAAACCAAGGTGGAGATTGAAAAGTTGGTTTGGTTTTTTGTCCATGTGGAAGAAAATTACATGTGCCAATTTACTTGGCTACAAAATGAACTTGGAGAGAAAGCAAAATTTGTGGAGGGCAAATTTTATATTTAATTTTCCTTTACTTATTTTGTGCTTGGAGGCCAAGTTTGGTCATCTATAAAAAGATGACCATTCCTCATTGTAAAACCATCCCAAAAATCATAGGAAATACATTGTAAGAGTAGAGAGTTGAGAGAGAAATTCTCTTAGGTGTATTTGGGATTTCTCCCCTTTCTTTGTTAATAATATAAAGGCAGTTGTTCTCTGGTGGATGTAGGATCATTCGGATCCGAACCACGTTAAATCTTGTGTTCTTCTTTATTCTTTCTTTCACGTTTCTGCTAACAGATAACTTAAAAGCTATGTTTTTATTTGCCTGTTTAGTGGAAGTTTAGTGGTAAAATAGGGACATAATTTCATTCTTATCATATGAACCACATTTGTCGGGAATACAGTAAACAATTACTCCCTCTATTTATTTTTTAATTGTTAGGATAAGATTTGCACACCTATTATGAAAAAAATTAGTAGCAATTGCAATTTGACTAATATAACACTATTAATTGTTAGGTTCTTTTTGGAAACATATAAGAGAAAAAGAACAAATATACCTCTCAACTTTGCGATGTAGAGCGGATATATTCTTTTTTAAAAAAGTGGTGCATATATACCCTCGTCGTCTAACAAATGGTGCATGTTCTCCCTTTTAGTAAACTGATCTATATTGACTGAATCAAAAAAATTCTAAAATTTTTCTTTTTAAATTTCAAAAATGTCACGTGAATTTAAAAAATTATTTCTATCACAGGCAAATTATGTCAACAACATCTTTAATGATGAACTAATGAATGACTGCAAAAGTGTCCACATGCCTATGAGTGCCTCTGAGCTACTCACTGTCTCTGATGGTTCAAACCTGACTGACACCACTC